>OX451217.1:145323423-145397106 GCA_949628195.1 Phasia obesa | reverse complement strand
TCAAGCCTGAATAATTATTTATTCATTTAAAAAATAGTTTAAAAAATTAAACTTATATAAAGTAAGTTATAAATTAAAGTTAATTTATTAAACCAATTAAAAGTTCTATACGTTCTTGTTTTAAGTATATAATTTTATTTGTATATGATTTTTATATTTCGCTTTGATTTTCCTATTTGAAATCGCCGTAGTTATGCATTAAGTTAATTCAGGACTTTATAAGTCTTCACTATCCGTTGCCGGGGTCTTCTTCTCTGGACCTTACCTTTTCTAAAAAAACGTATTATATTGTTTTGAAAGGAAAATTCGGAGTTCTTTGTTGTCTATGTTTATCTTTCTGATATATGTACGTATTATTTATTTTTATTCCATATGTAAATTAGAAAGTTTATTTATTAAATTTAATAAAGAGATTTCTGATGTTTTCTGCTTTTACTTAAATACATCAAAGTCTTGCTTTTAAAAGTTTCGACCGCAGTGGGTCGGAATATAATAGATATTCTATATATTCACAATTCTAATTTCATACAGCAAATCTGTTTATGATTCGTAACGCCACGAAAAGTATGGATTAATTTTGCCTATAATGCGAAAAACATTGAAACTAAAGAATAGCAAAAACAGTGTATATTAGTTTGAAAACTGCTGGATCTTTTATCTAGTTTGGAAATCACTGCTACGCAGTATTGAGCTAACATATGACTTTGACATTTTACCAGGCAAATCGTAAACAAAATTTTAATAGTACATTTGTTTAATTATTGGTTAGTTTTAGTAATTAATTATGTTTTCTGAGCAAAATCTTCACAAATATGGTACACCGCTGCCATTACTTGAATTGGGTAACATAAAATTTGTATAACCTATAATTTAAACTCTTAAAATTTCTATTTTTATATTAGACCAAGTACCTTCCAAGAAGCCTGTGTATGTACAAGATCAAATTGCCACCGATGAACAGGGTCGACGGCGTTTCCATGGTGCTTTTACAGGAGGTTTTAGTGCCGGCTACTGGAATACTGTGGGCTCCAAGGAGGGTTGGACTCCTCAATCTTTTAAAAGCTCACGAACGGAAAAGGCCTCCGAGAAACTAACACAAAGGCCGGAAGATTTCATGGATGATGAAGATCGTGGTGAATTTGGTATAGCCCCCAAAGGTATAAAAATCAACGAGGATTTTACTAGCGCCACCGAGCAAACAGAAATAAGAAAACGCAAGTTTTTACAAAACGATTTACAACCCATACCTGGGGAACCGGTATTGCATCAGCTTATTAAGCCCATTAAAGATAAGGCAGCAGTACGTATTTTGAAAACCTGGGGTTGGCGGCCAGGTCAAGGTATAGGACCTAGGCAAACCAGAAAAGAGAAGAAAAAAGCAAAGGAAAGAAATAAAAAGGAATTGTATTTAATAGAAAAATATGGTTGCGATTTGCCTAGAACAAGCAATAAAACCCTGTCAGACAGTGATGATATAGAAGATGATGAAACTGAGGATGAAGAGGACGAAATTACATTTGCTCCCGAGGACTGTGAATTGCCCCCACACCACATTAAACAGGATAAATATGGCATCGGTTATGAACCCTTAAGCAGAAAGTCGGTTTTGGGAGGCTCCTTGTCAGCGAAACAAACAGAGCATATTAATTTATTTCAATCCCTAGAAGCAGTCGGCAAAAATAAACAAAAAATTTCGTTTTCCGGTCAGGCATTTGGTGTGGGCGCCTTAGAAGAAGATGATGATGAAGATGTCTATGCCTTGGATGATTTAACACGTTATGATTTTACTCTAGAAGATAAAAAGGCTAAAAATGTTAAGAAAAAAGTGAATGACTTAGAAGATTTATTATTTGGCGAATTCCAATTAGATAGAAATCCTCGCAAACTACCCATTTACAAAGTAGAAATGCCTTTTGGCTGGCATCCAAGAAATTGGAATGAAAAACGTTCACGTTTTGAACCTTTAGATCCTAGAAAACAAAGACATTTGGAGCAAATATTTTCCACTTCTGCCAGTGAAGCCGAAATGACAAGAGAAAAAAGAGCAGATCTTTTGGGAGAGGAATTAAGAGAGACTCTGCCATCAGTTACAAAAGATAAACCTAAGGAAATAAAAACCAAAACTGTTGAAGAATTACAAAGAGAGTATAAAGAAAGAAAAGAAAAATCTAAAAGTCTGATTGATAAAATTACCGCGAAATCTTCTAGCTTTACCAAAGGTGGTATAATAAATATAGAGGGTGAAGAGAAGCCTTGCTCCCCAGAAAACATAAGTTCAACTTTCAAACCTTTCGCTATGGATGAAAGGAAACAAAAACGTTATGAACAGTTTTTAGATAAAGAATTTAAGAATGAACAAGAAATAGAAGACTTTCTAAAGACTATACAGCCTATAGAACTATCCCTGTGGGAGAGACAAATGGAACTTAAAGAGTTTCAACAAGCAAAAAAATTATACAAACCTCTTAAAGGCATCATGTCCGATAGGTAAGTAAAAAATATAGAATAAAAAAATTCATTTTAGTTAAACTTGACTGTTTTTTTTTAAGATTTGTTACAGAATCCGAAATAAAAGCCGTTGAAAACGAGAGCAAAAAAGAGGAAAACAAACAAATTGTAGTGGAACGTAGCAAACAAATGTGGAAACCACATAGCTTGTTGTGCAAACGTTTCAACATTGCAGAACCGTTTAAAGGCTTAATGGAAGACATTAAGAAATCCAAATTAAAACAAAAGAAATTGTCGGTTTTCGATTATTTAGAAGTTTCTGTTAATAGAAAGGAAGACTTCCAAACACCTGTAATAATACCGAAACATTTAGAAAGACCCAAAGAAATTGTGCAACAAACAAATGATAAAAATTTAGCAACACTAAATAACGAGAAAGAAATAGAAGATGCTCCTCTAGAATGGCAGGAAGTTTTAAATCCCTCTGAGAACTTAATAAAGGAGAAGAAAACTTATACGTTTAAGCCAAAAACAGCTTTGGAAAAAGAAGTTGTTGAAAGCATAAACAAACCAGTGGCAGAGAAAAAACAACTATTTAAAGCCATTTTCTCAGATAGTGAAAGTGAGGAAGAGTTGGAAGATGAAAGCAGCAATAAAAATAAAGAGGTAATAATACCAGACATAGGTAAACCTTTAAATGCAGCTGCAGCTAATTTATTGAGAAATAACTCACCACCCAGGGGTATATTTAAAGCTTTATTCACGGTTAAACCGAATATTGAAAATGCAACTGATAAGCAACCAGACAACAAAAATGAAACTTTAACTAAAGAATCAACTATAACGCCTGCAGAAACTTCTAAAGTTATCTTTAAACCAAAATCTAGTAGAGAAACTAAAGATCCACAAAATGATGAAGAACCATCTGAAACTTATGGACCAGCTTTACCCCAGTCTTTAGCTAAATCAAAAAGTTCTTTACAACAAAACTCTTCAAAATCTTCCTTAGATGAAAAACTATTAAATTTATTTAATAAACACAAACCAAAAACACATGTAACAGAAAAATGGATAGAAAAGAAGCTAGATGCAAAGGACGCCAACAATAGCTCAGAAAGCGAAGATTCGGAGTCATCTAACTCTTCACAGGAATCTGTTAAATATAAAAAGAAAACCATGAAATCAAAAAAGAAAAAGTCTTCAGAACACAAACATAAAAAGCATAAAGATAACAAATCAAGTAAAAAATTAAGAAAACACGATAAAAAGAAAAAGAAACATAAAAAGAAATAAATTAATTTTGTTCCAGTCTTTTTCAAAATCTACTCTTTTTAACCATAGTGAGGTTTGTATAGGAGTTATTGAAAAAAGATTCTAATATTTTTATTAGTTTTTGTTGATGCATAATTTGCTAAAAGCTCGAGTCTGTTGGGAAGGATAGTTTGTATGTATTCTGTTTATTTTTTATTATATCTTAATGCAGAGGCAACTATATTTCCATCGCTCCAATGTTTGCCCATATGTCACACGATTGTACCTGCATAGGTAGATAATACCATCAAAAAAGGAAAGGGGTCCCCATACAAGCAACTAGTTTTTTTAAAATAAATATTGAAAAATCCTAAATGTTTGCTTTTAAAAATATTAATTTACATTAACTGTTGCCAAAATATTTAACAAATCATTTTGACATCACAGAAAACTTCTAAAATGAGATATGTAAATATTCACAAATGGTAACACTGGTGGCAACACTAATTACAGAGGGATATATGTATATAGAGAGAGAATTCGGACCCAAGGCATATTAATCAGGTAGCCTCACTACTGAGGGGAAATATTAAGGCGAAAATAATACATTTTTTTATATGTATTTTGACAGTTAAACTTACAATTTTTCCCCTTAAATGGAAGTTGAACTATCAAACTTCATATAAAAAAAATTTAAAAATATTCGCCTTATTATTTCCCCTTCGTAGTGAGGTTACCTTATGAATATGCCTTGATTTAACCCCAAGAATGATAGCAAGGCGAATTCATATCAGGTGTGAGCTGGGCAAACGCTCATTATTTAAGGCGAATTCATATCAGGTGTGAGCTGGGCAAACGCTCATTATTTTTTGGTGTCCTTTTTTTGGTAATGTCTTCTCAAAAATACATTGTTTTATATCGGCTAGTAGAATGTCAAAGTTGTTGCCGTACTGCTCACACCTGGTATGAATTCGCCTTGAATGATAGAAAAAATAATACGCCATTCGAATAATTGCCTGTTAGATGGCGTCGTTCGCCCAATTCAAAATGCGCAGGTTCAAGGCATATTTAACCAGGTGACAGCACAAGGCGGAGCTAATATTAAAAATAAATTATTTAAATTTTTTTATATGGCGTTTGACATTAAGAGAAAGAAAGAAAATAAATATGACTATCAAAAACCATATAAAAAAAATTCAAAAAATTTTTTGCAGAAATGTTCTCTCCCTTACGCTTTACCTTGTTAAATATGCCTTGATGCACAGGTTTTTCGACGTCATTCGCCCTTTTTGAGAGAGAGAAAGTGAGAAATTATTCGGATGGCGCAAATTTCTTTCAATCTTTTTTGTTCTAAACCCAAAATAAAATTCATAAAAAGTTTATTTTTTCTTAAAAAGAATTAAAGAGTTTTAAATCTAGCTTAAGAGAGTGGCAAGTGCATTTAATATCTAGAGATCATACTGTGATAATATAATATTTAAAAAAGCCTACCTATACTACTGAAATATCCAGCCCTGTTACAAACGTTTTGGCCAACTTCAGCTTCAGCTTCAGCTTATTTTTAATATCGTAAACACGAATGTAAAACAGAAAAAGACCAATAACAAAATGCCATTTACAACAATAAAAACAAATTATAAACGATCTCTGAAATTTTACCATGGATTTTGAATTTATTAAATACTCTGACGTTTGTGTTTTAGATGGTGGCTGTTGTTACTGACGTAGTACTTGTCTGAAGCTGGGCAAATATTTGTTAGTTTTAATTTTACTACTGACGGTAGTATGTGATATTTTTTTCTTTTGTCTTTTGTATTTTTAATAGGAAACCAAAAAAATATAGAAAAACAAGAAATATCGTACGAGAGTTTAGTTTGCAAGCTGTGTAACCAACCAACCAACTTGTCAGCTAGTCAGTTGCAATTTACGTGCTCCAACGAAAAGATCGAAATGCTGGCGAAGCGTAACGAAACGCGTTTAGTGTAACTTTGAGAAAAATAAAATAATTAAAAAATCTAAAAAGTGAAAAAATTGTTATTGGAAAAGAAAAATTTTATTACTAATTAAAGTTAATTGAAATATGCCAATAACAAAAAGTAATTTATCTATAAAGTGAATAAGATGAAAATTTAAAAAATATATGACGAAAAAAAAATAAAATAAAGCAGCATTAAAGTGCAGAAAGGCAATTCAATCGACAAGATACACAACCAGGAAATACATCATTTATTTATTATTTAAAGTTTTTGTTTTTCTTACAACAACAAAAAAGTTCAAATTGTAAAATAAAGATTTTAAAGTAAAAAAAAGTGAAAAGCAATTATTCAACTAACCAGTTGGCAGTTTTATAAAAATTTTCATTTGTTAGTAGTGTTGCTGGTCAAGTTTTTTGCTTAAAGCCAATATTTTGCTAATCAATTTCCATACAAATTCATTATAAAACACAACAAGGTAAAAAAAAATGAAATAAAAATTTTAAAAATCTTTTTATATTTATGCAAAACCTGCTATTAAAAGAGTTTTTAATATTGCAAACACTCAAAGTGATTATATTTAATTGCTCTAAAACCTTAATATTTTATCGTAAAATTATGAAAAAATACGTGAATATTTTAAAATATTAAGTTAATAACAAAAAAACAAAAAAAAACCAACTACGAAAAAAGAAGAGGAATTAAAACAGCAGCAACAAACTGTCAAACTTCACACAAGAGACACTTGTTTTTAAACATGGCTTAAAGGAGAAAGACAAAACAAGAAAGACAGAGAGAGAGAGAGAGCAAAAGGTTTTTTGTGAGAAACACAAAATGTTTATTAGTGTTAACAATTTGGCGAATATTTGAAACAGTTCAAAAAGAAAATATAAGCAAACCTGAAATTATTTTAAATATATTTTTAGCTAGCTGTGGCCGCCCACGTTTCTTAGGAGTCCTGACAATATTTGGCACGTTTTTGCTTTAAAAGTAATCCACACTAAATTTTAGACCCCTACTTTTACTGTGCTTCAGTAATGGTCTATGTATTTTTATTATATAGAGGTACCCATCCCTGGATAAAATTTTAAAATTTATATAAAATTGTAGAATTATTGGAGAGTTCTGTAACCGGTAGTCCACACCAAATTTATATCATCTCGTGTAGACATTATATCAGCGTTATGATATAATCATCAGAGCTCATGTACAGATGATTATATCAATTGTATTTTTTACACTGACATTTACTTTTTTTAATTACAAAGAAAGGCGACAAGCGAAAAAGATAATTTTTTATTTCTTTCACTATTTTTTAAATAAAAAGCAATTAATATTGTGTAGCAAGCATAAAAAGTACATTTTTGATTTCTTTTACTAATTTTAAACATATATTTCAGGTTAATATCATATCTTAACTTCGCGGCGAAAAATTAAAAATGATTCATCATAATATAAATCCATCAACGACTTTCCCTATGTGTTGATATTGATAAAAATTTCGACAGTTGCTCTGGCGACGTTATATTACAAGTTATGATGAAAATTCATCACGTGTGGACATCGGGTTAATAGTGGTTAAAATTTACCCGCTGACAAAAATAAAAGGTGCTGCCAAGTTTGCAATACCAATGAATCGGTAAAAATGCGTACTTTCACTACTTTTTCTCTATTTTCTCTCGGAATTGAGATATTTTTACAGGAGAAAAGTATCCTATATATTTGAACCAAGATACCAAGGTACCTCCTTACAAAGTTTTATTAAAATTCATTCAGTAGGGTTTACGTGATGCGAACACAGACAGACAGAAGGAGAGACACACAGACAAAAATTATAAAAAATTGCTGGTTTGTATAACATTTCGTTTACTAACTGCATCAGAGACAAAATTTTCAAAAAATATTTTATGTACAGAAATGGTCCTGTTACGGTTTTATTTTATGTATAGATCTACAGTTATTAAAAAAGTACATATTTTCCAGGTTTTAAATCTTATCATCTAAAACAAGAATGATAGAAGACAAGATTCCGCTATGCTCATGTTTCCAGTTAGATGACGTTGTTCGGCTAATTTAAGGTTGCCAAGTCGGTAATTAACAAATTGCTTCAAATAAATACGTACAAATAAATCTAAGTAAGGCAAAAATTGGCAACCCTGCAAATAAACTCTCATAATTTATATTAAAAACTCTCATAAATCATAGTTATACTCCCAGTCAGAATTATTAGCCAATAGGAAGACAGTTTCGTGACGTCATAAGGCCGAGACAGTGTTGGGTTTTGAAAATTGTCATTTCGTGCCATAATTGTAAAGAACACGGGCCAAATTGACTGAAAAAGGGCCAATCCTCTATATTGATCCATCAAAACAATTTTTCACATCGCCAACCTTCTTCCAAAACTCACTCATATTATGATCTTTGAATAGTTTAAAATCTTCGAATTCCGATATAGATTTGTATTAAAAAGTACTAAGCTAAAGGAGGGATTAGTTTGACAAAACTTAACTAAAAACGGGCCAAAATAAAACGAAAGGGCCATGCGGCCAAGCAGCATTAAATAGTCCAAAATTGGCCCAATTGGTCCTTAAATCCCAACACTGGGCCGAGAGGCTCAGAAAATTACAATTTTATTTTCGGGATGGCGTAACCT
This sequence comes from Phasia obesa, assembly GCA_949628195.1. Taxonomy (NCBI): domain Eukaryota; kingdom Metazoa; phylum Arthropoda; class Insecta; order Diptera; family Tachinidae; genus Phasia; species Phasia obesa. The sequence continues at coordinate 145,388,781 of OX451217.1, read as the reverse complement.
TGTCTTCTAGCATCCTTGATCTAACGAGTCGTAATTTTTATTGTCGAGATCACTAAAATATACACTATAGACGCAAGAGGAAGTCGATAATTGTGCTGCTTGAAAAAGACGGGTGATTCCATCTAGCAAAAAAATTAAATATGTAGCCATTTAAATAGTTACATATCTTTCAAAACAATGTATTTATTTTACTTATAGTTACTTACTTATTTCAGACCTCTTCTACTTTTCAGAGTAGAGGTTTTTGCATATGGAGCTCCATTTCCGCCTATCTTGTGCTGTTGTGGCTATTTTTTTATCTTAATTCTTTTCTTTAAAGTTGTTCTTCTAGTTCCTCTTCCTCTTGACTCTTGTGGTCTACTCTTTAGCGATATTTTTGGCAGTCGGGTGCCTGACATCCTGGCAACGTGGCAGGATTTATTTATTTATACCGCTTCTAATTTTGGATGCCCTTGTCGTATTGTTCATTATTTTGTCGCTTTTGAGCTTAATCTTAAACAAATTCTCCTGTATAGTGTTTAATAAAATTATCTTATTTGCAACAAAATTTGTATGGAGCGAAGGCATAACGGAGTGTATAAATTGAAAAGGATCACAGTCACAGCAGAAAACTTAAAACTTAGTTAATAATAAAAAAACATTTAGAAGCTATAAATTAAGAGGTCGAGTACTTCCTGTCGGCAAGAGTTAAGAAATAAAGCAGGGTTTAAATTGGATTTTGCTGGGTCCATGGAATATGCATATTCTTCCACTAAGGAACGTTTCATGCTAAGTACTCCTTGCTTTAAAATATGTACTTCTTTATATGATTTGTTTCTTTTCATCAATTATTAGAAAGAGCAAGCGATATTGCTAGTAGAAAACAAAAAACATCTGTTCAGGTTGTATAGTGTGTGGGAAAATCAAAAATGAAGGTTTGACAAATGGCTTGTGTAGTGTTTTGCTTTCTTCTATAAAATCACATGACAGAAATATCCCTTAAAATAAATTTAAATGTCAATAATTACAAACACAATATCATAATTATTGCATTTTTTGCGAGATCTGAAGATTCTTTCTTCCAATTTAATGCTTTAATTGTTCTTAACTTGATTTATATTTGATGTACAACAAATGAACCAGAGATTTTCGGATCTTTTTATGTGGAACATTTGTTATCATATAAATAAAGAAAAAACAAGTACGAGACATAATGTAATCGTACATATCTGTAACATTAATAAAACATTAAATATGGTAATTATTTATTCAGCCATTCTCTTGTACTTAATACTTTGTAGTTTTTGTGTCGCTTACTGTTTCTCCTACTGCGACCGATCTTTTTTTTTAAGTCTTGCAAACATTTTTAATAATAAGTATGAATACGAGTACCCCAGGCATATTTAACCAGGTGACAGCACAAGGCGGAGGAACTACTATTAAAGAGAAATTTTTTTTGTATGGAGTTTGACATTAATCATGTATTTTAAGAGAGAATAAAATAGATATTATTGTCAAAATCCATATAAAAAAAATTCAAAAAATTTTATGCTGATATTTCCTCTCCCTTACGCTATCACCTTGTTAAATATGCCTTGCGAGTACCTGTCTTGTATTTTTGTGTTGTTTTCTTTAATGTTCGTTTGTTTGTTCAATCAAACGTAAGAAAAAAAGGGAGAAAAAATTTCTGCATTTTATCATGTCTTCGACAGGTAAACAAACAACTAAAAATAACAACAACTACGAGAGGTGTAAAATGGGTAAACGTGGTATTTTCTTGTAGACCCTACTCAAAGTAAATATTTTTAGAAAAATAATAATAAAAAAGACTGTTTATCTGAAACAAAACAGGATAAAATTCTTTTTAAAAATTCAATCGAAGAAGCATTTTTTACAAATAAATCTAAAACAAAAGATAAAAGAGAGACCTATTGCGTCCTGCTACCTTTCACTCAGCCACCCGATTTCCTTGATGAAGCCGACGACATCTTCGAGTTTGCACTGAGCGATGTCGTAGGGCCCATCGTGAATTTTTTCACCTATCCATCTAAGTCTTCGGTCTTGTAATACCGGATAGTGAGACACAATATGCTTTATAGTTTTTTTGCACTACCTGCAAAGCTTCTTGCTTGTCTGCAGAAAACACCCAGAGCCTTCGGCGGGATCGAATCCGTACCCTCCAAACTAATAGACTAGCGCACTACCAATCAGTCTATCCAATTCCTCTGCGAACATCCTACAGAAGTCCGATGTACCTGTAACCCATCTACTGGTTCTTGCTCTCATGGCGCAATTGCCAGTGATCACACCTATCATGACTCTCAAAACTTTCCTGCCCATACCTAAAAGTAGCTTAATCTTTTTGCAGTTTGACGTCTGGGCCAAATTGCCTGTGAAACTCTGCAATACTCCCTAACTTCCCAATACCGCTCACTTCTCTCTACTAGCCAATCGAACAGAAGCCTATAGAAGTGAATAATCGGTGACTTCACCGATTCTCTGTCTAGGTTAGTATACTTCGAGCTCAATCTTGACAGTTTGTTAGCGATTTTGTTGCCCTGAACAATGTTATGACCCAGCAATCTACCAGAACATCGATAGCTTTTTTCCAGTTGCCTACCAGCCTTGATTTACCATTGTGTCCTTTCAAGGCTTTAAGTGTTTCTTGGCTGTCGACGTACAGATTGACTCCCTCCCCTTCTAAAACTTGTCCAGACACCAGTTCGGTGGCCTTCAGAACCACCATCATCTTTGCCTGCAACAAACTACATTCATCTGGTAGTCTGTACGACATGCGTGTACCAGTTCCTAGAATGTGAACCCCATTACCGGGGTAGTTACTTTGAAGCTGAGTTAATTTTCCGCTTTCTTTCGCCACTAATTTGATTACTTTTTTCACTCTTTTCAAATCACAATCATTGGTACCGACAATGAAACTATTAAATTCATCATTACCGCTATTAATATCGTCCCTTGACATGATTTTAAAATATTAAATCTTTCGTCGAAACTAAATTAGTTACGTGAAGTGTCCTCTATTCACTAGTTACAATTCTTATCTTCCTGTCCCACTTCTAACTCGACAATAAGTCATTGGATGAGTACGATTTCAACACAAACACGCAAGAAAAATGTAGCCGTGCTATAACGACAAGTGTTCCGGTCGTTGGGCGATTGGAACGCATGCTAGTAGATTGGGATTTACCCATAATAGGCACTGTCGCAACTGCCAGGTACAAGACAAAGAAAAAAAAACCAATGTACCACCTTCTGTGCAAGAGCACGGTACGAAATTTTTTGGAGCAAATATAATAAGAGGCCTATCTGAGTTATCAGGTGAACTGACTAGATATCTCAACGCAACAGGATAGGTATAACTATCCACTGCGATCTACATGTGGATCGGCTTTAATGTCTGCACGAGTGGGGTGGTGTCAAAAAGAAATCACTTGATTCTACTTAAAAGCCACATTAACTAACCAAACAACGATTGGAACAATTTTCGTTTATTCCCACAGGGTATTTATAGACTAAGATCTGCTACTTTTTGTGCACAAAGCCTTCTTATACTTAAAGCCTGGTACTCTGTTCAGCTTTTCATGTGCAATGCTTTCAAACTACATATGTACATACAAAATTTGTATGAAAAAATGTTGTACTCTGTTTTTACTGTGGAACAACATTGAACTGTTTTCGGCAACATTTTTTCAAAGCTGAGAAATAAAGCAAATGGGCATTATTTCATGTCGAATTTGTTGTAAAATTTTTTTGTGGAAAATTTATTTAAAAGCAATAAAATCGTAAAATTCTTCCAATTCGCGAGATAGACACCACATTTTAAATGTCAAATTTCCCTTGGGAAATAGTAAATGTCGCTCAACATTTTTCACAAATTCGAACAGAGTACTAGGCTTTAACCTAAAATGAGTTCTGATTGACTATTTTCCGCTTCGTTAAAACAGACGCTCTTCGCAAAATTTGAGGATACTTTGGCTTCTAAATAAAATTCTCGTTGTACTAATAATCTGTAATTTTGAATATGTGATACCAAGGCATATTTAACCAGGTGACAGCACAAGGCGGAGCTAATATTAAAGAGAAATTTTTAAAATTTTTTTTATATGGAGTTTGACATGAATCATGTATTTTAAGAGAGAATAAAATAGATATTACTATCAAAATCCATATAAAAAAAATTCAAAAATTTTTTTGCAGATATTTCCTCTCCCTTACGCTATCACCTTGTTAAATATGCCTTGTGTGATACAAAGATAATATAACCTGTGTTCTATTTGTTTTCTTATAATTTTAATACGCAAGGTGTATGGGTATTGCCGACATCGATATCATAACTTTTTGTAGCCACATTAGGGTAATGTCTCTTTTTGTAAGCGATAATTTTTTTTTATTCAAGAGAAGAGAATATTACAAAATTTAAATTTATTTACAATCAGAAGGTATTGAGCAAAGAAATTATATTAGTTATTTTATTTTTATAAAAGTAAAATATGTATTTCTGCAACAATCAGCCCAATTATGAATATTCCTAGGGGAATTTTTCCCTTCCCAATGTTTTGTTCCCGGGAAAAATCTCCCTTATTCTAATCTACCTGGGAGTAGCAAAAAAAAGGGAGTGAGAAAATCGGAGACAGCTGTTTTGCTTTTGAAATTTTATTTCAAGCTTAATAATAAAAAAAAAAAACAAATAAGTGTGCTACATTAGGCAATGCTGAATCTTTTATACCCTTCACCATACTAATGTTTAATATTCCTTTACTCTATGTTTACTAACTTCACAATAATATGCATTCGCTTTTTGCTTTTATGATTTCAACTTCATTATTATAAATTTTTTTAATTTTATCGAAAATTATATCAAAAATTTTTTGTAAAATTTTATTGAAAATTTGTTTGTAAAAATTTTATCGAAAATTTTTTGGAAAATTTTATAAATATTTTTTTTTGTAAAAAATTTATCGAAATTTTTTTTGTAAAAATTTTATAGAAAATTTAGTGTAAAAATTTTATTGAAAGTTTTTTTGTAAAAATTTTACAGAAAAAGTTAGGACTTCTCACCCTTGAAAAATCCACTAGTTATAGTTACTTGGATGCTCCTACATTACGGTCAGCGAATGAAACACCTGGTGTCTATTTGTATTTTTTGGCTTTAAAAAAAATTTAAAACATTGTTTTATATTTCTAAATTTAATACTTACATTTCCGCGCTAACTCCCCTTCAAATATAGGAGGAAAAAACCTCCAAAAAACAGTCATTTATTTTCTCCCTTTTAATTTTTACTAGATAACATTGGTGCGCTTTGCTGCCCCTTTTTAATAAAATAAACGCAGAAGAAAAAGTATGGCCATGTTTAAACACGAAAACGCACGTGTTTCTTTTCAAATTGAGATATTGTATATGTATGTATGCATACATATTTATTTATTGGTGTTAGTAAGAACTTTATAGACGTATTACTCCCAAAGTACTGAACCGATTTAAATAAAATTAAGATTGTGCACATCTGTGAAGAAAAAGCTTTAAAATATAAGTCTTTCCAAAATCGATGCAGTATTACGGACGTAAAAGGGATCACGAAAACGTGTTTGCCTATTAATTATATAGATAATACATACTTTTTCCCCGGTAGAAAAACGGGAAAAAATTCCCGGGAAATTTTAATTTATAATAGCAGGAGTGGGAGGAATTTTCCCGGGGAATTGTTATTCATAATTGAGCTGAATGTCTGAGTTTACATTATAGCTATCGACTTCAATATATGTATGTACATATTTAGGTAGCCGACTACATGGCGACAATTGTAGTCAACGACATTTGCATTTTTTTTCATTAAATTAAGTTTTGGCAACATACCTCTTGAGTAAGTTAGTAGTAAACCTTTTAATTTATTTGTTGTAGATATAAACTAATAAAAATTAAAAAGAAATTAACAACAATAAAGAACACTTGAAAGACAAACAGAAAATGTATAAAACAGACAACTACTCAACCATACCGTAATAAACTATTGTACATAAATACAATATCATTTTAGATTATTGTTGTTTTTTCAAAATGATATTGCAGTTGACGGTCACTGAGTTTCTCTATGTCAGTTTGTAAGACAAACCGACATTTATACTGTCATTAATATATGTATAGTAAAACAACAAGCCAACAACATTAAATTCACTTCACTATAATTTAGTTTTTACTTGTGGTACGTTTTTTGTTTCTTACGACAATTACAACAAATTTTTTTTTTTGTTTTCTTTTAATAAATATTCCAGCCAGTAACCAACATTCAGTATTAAAATATTTTTAGTCAAATTGCACATATCAAAACAATCATAATTTATTCTCCTGTTCATACTCAAAGTACAAAATTTTAAATTGGAATTTTTATTAAGTTTATTTTTTATAACATAAATTATTGCCAAACTCATAAAAAAAATATATCGAATAAATTAGCGCACGAAATTTTTTCCATTTCAGAGTTTTTTATTTTTTTGTAGTAAAATTTTTATTTTGGATTTGTTATGCTTGCTCTTTTATAAGTAGTTTTTTTTATTAGCTGCAGCTTTCAGTTTCTTTAAAAATAAATATTTATGATCGTAAAAGACTCAGCAAATCAAATAATAATACAAAATACTCATGGAAATTTAACAAAAACTGTTGTGGAATTTATGTATTTTATTTTTACACAACCAAAGAAACTCGTTTTATTTCTTAAGTTTAGTTCAATTTTTTTATACAAATATTGAAAATGTTTTGTTGAAGTTACGCTTGATATTTTTAATTTATCAATGGTTCGTATAATTTCTTGATTATCTTTTAATTTTTAAGCATCACTGTTCCGCATATTTTCAATAATTTTACACTTCACCACAGGTCATAAACATTAAACTTATAAAAAATTGTAAATCCGTATTCATCCATATTCCTTATTTATAGAAATGACAAGCCGATTTAACCATGCCTATCCCGCTAAAAAATACAAAATTCAGCAAAAAAATCACCATCAAATCAGCAAAATCAAAATATCTATACATATAATAAAATAGTAAGTCATATCCGTCTGTCTGTCTGCTTTTCGTTTGTGTTCGCATCACGTAAAAACTACTAGATAGAATTTAACAAAATTTTGTGAGAAGCTAGCTTAGTATCCAGGTCCCAATATAGGATACTTTTTTCCGCAAAAATATCTTATTTCCAAGAGAAAAAGCAGTGAAAAACGCAACTTCCGGTTCAAAGGTACTGAAAATTTTGGTTTAAAACTGGCATATTTTCAACACGGTATTTTTCAATACGGTTACGTTTTCAACACACTTTTTTATTTATTTTTATTTTACTATTACGCAACAGATGGCGCCAGTTGAATACAATGTGTATTTTTACTTTGTGGAATTACATTGTGTTATTAATATATTTTAAACACCTCTTACAGAGCTTTACAATAATTTTAGAAATTTTAGAATTTTTTATAAATTTTAAAAATTTATCCAAGGATGGGTACCTTTATATAAAGAAATACATAAACCATAACTGAAGCACTATAAAAGTAAGATTCTTACAATTGATGTGGAATACTTTCAAAACAAAATCGAGTAAAATATTGTCAGGGCACAGCTAGTCATCAATAAATTTAATTATACATTCGCAAATTTAGTAGAAAATAAAATAACCACAACAAACGAAAATAACCAAATAACCTAAATTTCACTAAAATATCAAAACTTTGCTTAGAAGCAAAATTTCGCCAAAATAACTTTAACTGATATTTCCGCAATGTTAATAATATTGATGTTAAATTCTATTGTATAGTTTTCAGGGTTCCGTACCCAAAGGGTAAAAACCTAACCCTATTGTTATCGCTACAATGTACAGTGGGGCAGAATTGAAATATTTTGGAAATAACTCAGCCCTTTGGATCAAAGGGCTAGGCCGAAATTTAGCATGAGCAGAGGAGTATCTCAGCTTAAGATTTGACAGTTGGCACTCACCATTCACTTGACAGAGATTGCGATAAGTAGTCTCAAAGTTAGGTACCTCACTCCTGGACATTATTTTAGAGCTTGACATTTCTTCAAATTTTGTTGGATTATTTTAAAAATTAAACATGGTCTTAAAGATCTTGTTAATATCTATAAAATGATGGTTTAATCTAAAAAATATGTTTTAAACTGAGCGACTTATAAGTATTTCAAAATTAAAATTTTATTTTTCGATACCCTGGTTCAGTTTTTTGAAAATTTTTTTACACAATTTTCAGGAAATTTTTTTATTTTTTTTTCCATAGTTAGTGAGGGAAATTAAAAATATTGTGGAAAAAATTTCAATATTATATCTTTTCTGAGTTAAAAACTAGACTATTTTCAATTTAAAAATTCCGAAATTATTGAATTCTGGTGTATTTTAGCCTAAAAATGGCCGTCACTCTTATGGAAATTTTGACTTAGCCTTTATGTTCTAAAATACCAAAGCTGTGATTGGAAAAAGAATACTGCCGTTATAATGCTATATATACTACCAACTATTGCTAAAAGTATTTAAAGAACCCTAGTCCATATGTGGACTTTATGGGCAAAAGACTAAAAAATTCGAATTTTTGATTTTTGGCATTTATTATGGGAATTGTGGGATTTCCTTCACCCTAATGTTGCAGACTTTTTCGATTTGATTTTCCCCAGGCTAATTTCACATCCACAGAGAATTTCATTTAAATCGTTAAACTTATAAAAATTTTGTTGCAAATTTTATATTTTTCTAAAATAATATTGAACAAAAATTGTAGAAATGCCAAGAAATGCTCTAAAAGCGCCACCCCTGGCAAGTGGATGGTGCCAACCGTTTAAACTTAAGCTGAGATACTCCTCTGCTATGCTTACGCCAAATTTTCAATCAATTGGCTTAGCCCTTTACTGAGTTATTAACAAAATATTTTAATTCTGCCCACTGTGCAATGTCTGTAAGTGTCTTCTATCTCCGTAAACCGTGAAAGGTGTACTGTTTAAATTTTTACAAAAGTTGTATTACTATGGCCGCTATAATAAAATACTAAAAATTATAGGGTGTTCTGATAGTGACGTGGTTTTTGACTTATTTTACCTTTTTTTGGAATCGTAAGATGTAGACACTTGCAACACTTACGCACTAACGAGACCAGTCAATCTGGTACATGTATAAGGATCCGCCGGTTCCCATAGTGTTAGAGGTACCTTCGATGAGAATTTAAATAAATTGTCGCTGAAGGATTTCTCTGTGCGGTGTTTTTCTTCATGTAAATCACCATCTACTGATCCCCCTCCAAAGTAGGCGTGTTGTTTAAACTTAAGCTTGCTATCTAAAATTCTGATTTTATCATGTCATCCTTTGTCCGTTATATGATTAGAAGTAGAAAATACGTTAAGAGTAAAAAGATGTCAGGCTCTCAGAGCCGCATAATAACTTGCCTGGCCAGGTTAAGGTATGAGCTTGAGGTTAGAAGAGGTCTGTTATTGAAGAAAAATTTTATTTACGACTTTTTTATATTTTTTATTTAATTTCTTTTTTTTTTATTAAAAAATTTTTTATTTTTATACTCTCATTTCAGCTAAAAATTATTTATATTTAATAAATTTTGTCGTATTGTTTGGATTTATTTGAGCAGCTTAAAAATGTGTTGGCATTTGCATTTTAATCGCATTATTCAACAGGATCTAAAATTTAATTATACATTGCCATCAATGAAATAATGTCACAAAATGCTGCCGACAGTTTGGTAAGTTATTTCTTATTTTATTTTAATAATATTTAATTTTTAAATATGTCTATGTATTAACAATTTGTTAAATTGGCTTAAGGTTTAAACATTAAATTAACACAATCGTGTTATGATTTTCTATCAATAAAGTACAAAATGATATTTTTGCCTTTTTATATTTTATATAATTTTTCTTTCGACTTGTAGGTATAATTTTTTGGAATAAATTAAACAAAATGTTACTAATATTTAATTAATAACCTCACAAGGCAAAAAGAGACTAGGTTCAAAATATTAAATTTATTTTCCCTTTAAATGTATTAAAACGTGAGACTTTTATTAAAATCATTTGTTAAAGTTGAAAAATTTTTTTGGAAAAAAATTATTAATACTACAACTCATTAAAATGTAGAGAAAGGTTTAAAATTTTCATTTTTATGAATTATGTATGCATTTTTTGTTTTTGATGTTTAACTTAGATTTGCATTTATGTACATTTTTGTTACTTAATAAAGAAAATTAAAAAAATTCCTTTATATTTGAATTTGAAAGAAAACTGTAGTAATAAATTTTAGTGAACTCCACTGTAGTACTTGTAAATGAAAATAAAAACAGTTAAATAATTGTTGTTGGTGTTTGAGAGAGTGAAGCATTTAAAAAGCGTGGGAGATTCACAAAACAAACACATCCATACAACAGTGTTACCAACCCTATGAATTTTATAAGAAGTATACACTTACAAACTCGCTATTAAGGTAGATTAACCTTACTAGATAGTGTCGTCCGCCCAGCTGATTTAGTAGTTCGACTTGTCAAAAGTTTTATGTGTTTAGAAATTTTATAGTGCAGAAGAGAGAAAGCAATAAACCAAATAAAAAATTAATACACGCGTTTCTAATTTTCTTCTATGTTTTTTGAGATTTCGAACTACAAAGGAACAATAAAATGCTAAGTTGTTCTTGTATTGTTGTAGAACTGTCACTATCTATTAAGATCTAAAGTGGGACCTAAAGGGGGACCAAATAAAAAGTATTTTTTACATATATGGGCAGATACTTTAAATTTAATTAGGGTGTGTATTACTTTTAACGCTATAGCGGTCAGTATAAATAATGAAAATGAACATTGAACGATGACCCCAAGCAAGACATGATTTTTACGTACATATGTACATACTTACATATGTATATTGTGTATATTTTATTTTTGAAGTCAATTTCTTTTTTGTGTGCAATATATATTAATATTTTAGTCATGGCAGCGGTTTTAACCTAGTGTCTATACCTGATAAAAATTTGTCTTGATAAAAGTCAAACTTCATATAAAAAAACATTATTTTTGATATTGGGTCAAACTTTATATAAAAAAAACATTATTTTTAATATTAGGTTTTTTATATGAAGTTTGACTTTTATCAAGACAAATTTGTAACAGGTATAGACGGTAGGTAATGATCTTATAATGATTTTATAATAAGATGACAATATTTTAGAATATTATTATTTTTCCCAAACATTAAAATATCTACAAAACTAGAAATATAGGTAGATCTCTCAAGCTTAGTTAGTAGAAGATTTGATCAAGATACCCAAAGTAGTTAGGGTTAAGGCTGGGGCACATATAATCCGTCATACGTCGTCTTTTTAAAATGGCAAGTAAGTTGAAATACAAGTTTTCTTATGAGCGTTGTCACAATCAGTACGTCTTCGTCAAAGCAAAGTACGAAAGTTGGCCTTTTAACTTTTGACGTACGTTGAGCAGTTTGATAGCTATCTTTGTTTTGATAAAATTTTTGTGTGGACTTGCAGCAAAAAGAAAATAAAATAAATTAATTAAATAAAATAAAGTAAAATAGAAAAAAAGATTTTTTAATGTGTTTAATATCCTGATTTAATATCGGTCAACAAAGTACTTATGTATTTTGTGAACCTCGTCCGTCGTTACTTTGATTTCAATTGAATAAGCCAAATTGTAACGCATGATGTATTCTATGTGCTCCGGTCTTTAGTAACATTGCCATCTAAACAGATTGAAACGCCGCCTGAGGAAAACAAACAAATTTGAGGGAAAATTACCTTTCTTTGCATAATATTCTTTAAAACCACATATTTTAAAAATTTTCTATAGAAACGGGGCTTTTTTTAATTTGCGTGGCGTATAAGGTAAGAGTGAGCCAACCGCACGGCAACTCTAACGTTTATTTTCAGCGTTAACGTTAAATTTAATTTTCTAACCGTAAAGAGTTGCCGCCGCGTTTTTTTGGTATGCTCCATACAAATTGTATGGGCATGAGAAATTTTGACAGCTAAAAAACGCTTGCCGCTCTAATTTAGGGATGTTTGTAAACGATGAAACGTTTACGTTTATTTTCAATGTTAACGTTACATCAAAATAAAATTAGAATATAAAAAAATCAAACAAAAACAAAAACACACCACCTCATCACACATAAACAAGAAATCCGGAGTACTGTAAGTAACATATTGAAAAGGGGGCGATTTAAAGAGAATAACACAAATACGAAAAGAGTAAAAAGCAACCCCAAAAGGAGAAGACGCTCTTACAATCAATCGCACATACATCCAACAAGAATTAGTAAACAACATAATACATAATTTAATCAGGGATAGACATTTCAGTGCTATTGTAGTTTTTCCTTACGTTTTCGCCTATACACTTTCTCTTGCTTAAAATTTATTTAGTCCACAGTGTAGTAAAATGTTTATTTAACGATTTTGGGGGTCTATTTAATTTGACCTGCAACCTACAACAGGCCTTTTAAAATAATATCCAATTTTTTATAAACTTTAAGCGGCATTTAGATGGTCAATCGCGGCTTGTCAGCGCGGGTTGATGGCAAGCCAACAAGCTCGTGTAAACGACAAAAATTCGTGTTTGTCAGCCGCGCTGGATGGAAATCGAAAATGTTTGATATTTTGTGTTTGCCGTCACGCCATCAAGCTTGTCTAAATGTATGTTTGTCAACCACAGTGTAAATTTCATTTGAATTTTTGTAAGCAAGCAGTAAAGATGTCTCGTCTAGAGCGCTTGTTTTTAAGAGAATTTATTGTTTTTGCATGTGGGTTAGGTTTTATGTATGGTATTGTATGTAAAGCGTTTTTATTAGAGTTTATTTTTAAAATATTTTATTTATTTAATTATTGTGTGTGTGTGTGTGTTTATATGGAAATATTAATTCCCAAAATTCAAGTTAAGAAATGGTATGTAGACGAGTTAGCAAAAATATTATTTAATTGATATTTTTCAATTATTATAAAGGAAAAACCCATAACGAAGTTGGGGAAATATTTTCCTTCAACTTAGGACAGTTTCTGACATTATTACTTGTTCTAAAAATTAAGATAGATTTGATTAAACCTTAAACACCACAATAAGAAAGGATTCACGGTGCATTAAAAGTAAAATACTGAAACTATTCATGATAGATAACATGAACTGTTCGAAACTTTGAATTTTGTTTCTGTATTAATAAAATATTACATACATTCTTACATTTAACTATTTATTCACACAGTAATTAACTCTGACCAGATACTAAGAAATTCAATATTGCCGAAAGATGTTCTTTTGCAAAAATAAAATAAAGAATATTTGTATTTTTTCAATAAATTTTTCTTAAATAATTGATTAGAAACTGAAGAATAATTAAAAAATATAGTCATGATGTCGTTGTTTATAATTCTCTATAATTCCATTCTCTAATAATTCCATTGTTCATTTATTACTCTTTTTTTATTGTCGTCTTCCTATAATTCATCAATTAATAAAGCAGCAGCTAAATCATGCGCCATCTTAAATAACAACCTCACTGCTCAGTGTCTGTTGTATAATGATGTTTGACAATTTTCGCTTAATCATGTAAATGCTAAGCACTCTCTCTCATCAACCCGCGCTGATAAGCCGCCATTGACCATCTAAATGCCGCTTTAGCAATTTTGATATCAAAAAATTTTAAATTTTGTTTGCAATTCTATAAACACAAAAATCTGTTTTCCATGCCTGAACTTAACTCAATTTAAATGAGAATAATGTTGTTTAACAACTACAAGTAGAGGATAATTGAAGCACATTGTTGTTGTTCTTAAATGAGAACAAAACGAAGAGGGCATTATTGAATTGGATTTTTTTGGGGGAATTTTTTTATAACATCAATTCTAGCAGTTTGTTGGCAGCTGCGAGTGTGTAAAATTCGTTTTATTCTATTTAGAAAAAATACTATAATTTTTTTTATTTTAATATTGCGGTAGAGAAAAAAAGCTGAAATTATTAAAAAAAAATTGCAAAAAAGGAAGGAAATAAAAATAAGAATTTAGTATTTGCAACATAAAACCTATTAACGAATTTAAATTTATAAAGATTAAAAAAAGAAAAATATACCTACACAAAATAAAAAGAATTTCATGAAATAAAAAAAATAAAATAAATAACAATAAATAGGAAGGAAAAGTTTTTAGTTTGTTGGTAAAAGATATGAGATTGATTTAGTTTCCTTGAATTTACAATCTAATTAGAAACATTTAATAACCACAATTTTGACGCAAATAGAAAATAACAACGTCAGAAATAGTGCAACGAACCCTTAGCAGGAATAATAAAAAAACTGGCTGTTGTCTAATATTATAAACCAGTGACGAATACAGCACAATTTCCTATTTGATAATAGTGACTGTGGCTCCTTTGTTGGTTATAGTGGCTCGCCTTTTTGTGTGCACCAACAGACAACCAACCACTCCTTTATCTAGAAAACCAAGAAAACAAATTACAAACTAAAATTATCCAACAGGGTTGTTGCATGCCACACAAGCAGCTCAATCATAAATAAACATATTATATTGCTTAACAAGAGCAGGATATTGTGAGTTTATTATTTCTACCTATTAATAATAATAAAGTGCAATTAAATAAAAATAAACAATTGTAATTTTATACTTACTTACTTGCTACCTACAACAAATAAATCAAATCGATCAATAAATTCTTGGAAATTTTCCGCACAACTTGAAAACAACTCATAAGTGAATTAAGAAAAAAAAAAACGGAACATCCTCCTACTACAATTTTGTTTTCGTCATCAGCGTCCTTAACGCTCTTGTGGTTATTTTTGCAATATTATCTCAAATAAATAATTAAAAATGATTAAGTAACTGAAACCTCGAATCTCAAATTATCAAAATATACAACAAATATCTCATCACTAGTAGGTATCATCTGCGACACATCAGCAACATTATCTCCAATTGTCACCACCACTACAAATAAAAAGATCTCAAATGGTAATACAAAAAATAAAAACCTTAATTACGTCTATTAAAATAATTCTTTAAAAACATTAAACGACAATAACAATAATCGTATTTAAGAATAATAATTCAATTTAGACAACAAACAACAAAAATTAGTTGCGTGTCTTTTCTTTATTTATTTTCTTAAAAAATGACATGAGGGCCGCCGAAATGTTTTTTTCTTTTATATTTCCCCTCTCTCTTTATCACTCTCGTTGTAGCAAAAATATTTTTGCCATGATATATTTCTTTTGTTATTGCTGTTCAATTTTTAGTGTAGCCAGACTAACTGTATTTGGGAATCAATAATTTTTGGGAATTATTTTTTCCTACACAAGGAGAATGTATTTTCCAAGGTGGTGGCAATGGCGAATTCATTATTTTGATCAATATATAACAAATAATAACAACTTTTTGTATATAGACTTTTACGTTTCGAGCAATGGAGCAAATTAATGATTTCGCCATTGCCCACCTGAAATATGGATTCACTAAGTTCAAAGCAAATCCGGATCGGATAGTAATCGTTTTGAATAACTGAACACTTTTTTAAAGTTAAAAAGTAGCTTTTCTAGTTTGAGCCATGACAAATTAAAAAAAATTAAAAATGAATGAAAAAATTTGAAATTAAAAATATATTCCAAGGCGAATCTATTTAATAGGTGGCATCACGGTGAAGTTAATTATTTTTTGCTTTACTTTTTTGTGCATGGCAGCTGTCAAAAATTCGTTTATTTTTATTAAATTTGAAAAAAAAAGAAACAAAATTGTAATTATTTAAAAAAAATATTTCAATATTAAAAAAAAAAAAAAATACAAAATACTACCAGAAAAGGTAAGGACGAAGTGTCTTAGTTGTTTGATGTGATATATCAATTAGTGCTTTTGGCTTGTGTCGTACATTTAACCAACAACAAAATGCATGGGTGTGTTTTTTGGTGTTGTATTTGTTGTCGCGGCGATGCGACCTTATAGTGGGTGATTTTTTTGAGGTTAGGATTTTCATGCATTAGTATTTGACAGATCACGTGAGATTTCAGACATGGTGCCAAAGAGAAAGATGCTCAGTATGCTTTGACATTTCATCATGAATAGACTTACTAACGAGCAACGCTTGCAAATCATTGAATTTTATTACCAAAATCAGTGTTCGGTTCGAAATGTTCAAATGTGACAAATTTTGTTCAGCGATGAGGCTCATTTCTGGTTGAATGGCTACGTAAATAAGCAAAATTGCCGCATTTGGAGTGAAGAGCAACCAGAAGCCGTTCAAGAACCGCCCATGCATCCCGAAAAATGCACTGTTTGGTGTGGTTTGTACGCTGGTGGAATCATTGGACCGTATTTTTTCAAAGATGCTGTTGGACGCAACGTTACGGTGAATGGCGATCGCTATCGTTCGATGCTAACAAACTTTTTGTTGCCAAAAATGGAACAACTGAACTTGGTTGACATGTGGTTTCAACAAGATGGCGCTACATGCCACACAGCTCGCGATTCTATGGCCATTTTGAGGGAAAACTTCGGAGAACAATTCATCTCAAGAAATGGACCGGTAAGTTGGCCACCAAGATCATGCGATTTGACGCCTTTAGACTATTTTTTGTGGGGCTACGTTAAGTCTAAAGTCTACAAAAATAAGCCAGCAACTATTCCAGCTTTGGAAGACAACATTTCCGAAGAAATTCGGGCTATTCCGGCCGAAATGCTCGAAAAAGTTGCCCAAAATTGGACTTTCCGAATGGACCACCTAAGACGCAGCCGCGGTCAACATTTAAATGAAATTATCTTCAAAAAGTAAATGTCATGGACCAATCTAACGTTTCAAATAAAGAACCGATGAGATTTTGCAAATTTTATGCGTTTTTTTTAAAAAAAAGTTCTCAAGCTTTTAAAAAATCACTCGTTATAAATTCGCCTTGATATCTGTGGCAATAAGGAATAAGTGCTTAAGTCGACTTAAGCAAAAATTTAGTTACTGGCACCTTTGAAATCTCCGTACTTCAAAGTACCCATGTGCAAATTTTCAATTATTTAGTAACATTTTTCAGGAAGTTACAGCAAAATAATTTTCTGCTTATCTTTTTTCAATGTCGAATCGCATTTGGAAAAAATCTTAAGAAACTAGAAGCTATTTTTCGAAATGATAAAAACTTCTTTCACAACTTATTAATTGCAACGCCTGCGTACTTTTGGTAGATATAAGTTATTTTTTCAAATTATATTTTTGACTCCCATAGGTAAACTTTAAAGATAAGTTATTTAAAAAAAACAATTATTTTAAAGTTTAAAATTGCTCTCCTACAAAACTTAAAAATCTGACTTAAGCACTTTTGCCTTATTGCCACAGATATATTCTTTTAAAATCCTGTAATTCTCTAATTTTAATTATAGAGTCTCTATTTTATAACACAAAAAGCATAATATTTTTCACAAATTAAGGCGATTATCTTTTTTTGTCTTAAAGAAAGTCGGAAAGACTTGTGAAAAATATTTATTAAAACTGCAAAAATATATAAAAATAAATCAGTCAAGTGCGAGTTAGTCTCACATACGTAGGGTTCCGTGCTATGTTTAGTACGAATTTAATTTTTTTATATATTATGGGGCACCCTTTAATTTTAAAATTAAAGCCATATTCCCGAAAATTGCATAATTATTGGAACACCCTTTACATTTTAGTAATTGTTATTATAGCGGCCATGGTAATACACTTTCTATAATAATATTAGGAGCCTACCCATTGCGGTTCAAAAAATAAGGTAATATTCGTGAAAAACATGTCACTGTCAGAACACCCTTTAATTGTTAGTAATTGTTATAGCGACCGTGGCAACACATCTTCTGTTCAAATTGGAACATTCTACCTACAAGGGTTCAAAAAATAAGGCGTTATGCGTACAAAACATCTCTTGATAGATATCGGATCAGGTCAATAGCGAGATTGGGCTCTGCAATGAACCAGTAACTATTATAGGGAACTCCAAAGGTTCACTCAAAGCAAAAATGGTCCGTTTGGATTGGTAGAAAGGATTGCTAGACGAGATATTGCAAGCACAATAAGTACTTCAAGGTTTGGGCAGGAAAGTTCTTAGGTGTTATAATGGGTTACAGTTCAGTTAGTGCAAGGTTAGACTGTGTGTGGATAGTTCAATTGGATCCAATATTTTGGTCCCCTTGTGTTAACCGATAATCGAACAGGGCCCAGTTTACAAGAAAAGATTTTTGAAGGATAGGGAAGCACGGGGAAGAGATAGGAAATATTTAGCACATTATCTGTCATGAACTGTAATTGCTCCTATGGCTTCTTGGGCTGAGCGAACGATTCAATGATAGGTTAAACAATATCGCAAGATGCAAGATAGGAATCTGTTGGATTAAAGGGATATCATAAAGCCTATACAAAGAATATAGGGATTTCTTGGCATGTTTTATAATTTATATTTTTAGCGTTCTGTATAAAAAGCATGCCATAAGGACACTGTAACAATCGCTCCAATGTCCTAAAGCTCTGTAATAGACAAACAGACAAAATTGTAGGCATAAATCACTTTTTTTAAACTAATTATTAATAAAATCATTTACGTATCTGCCAAACTTTAACATCATTAGTTTTTATGATTTTTAGGATCATTATTATTTTTTATGATTTGAGAATGATTAATACAGATATAGTATTTAAAACTTCACATCTTGAAAAGGTGCTATTTATTTATTTATAATAGAAAAATTTAACATTTCGAAGTTTTAATTTTCCCTTGCTAAGTTTTACCAGCTAATACCTGCACTTAAATGTTTATTCCAAACTAACTGTGTCCGCCATGTCAATTGGCGTCTAATGTCACGCAATAATGTTTAAAATATCTCAGTTTTAAATGGAAATTTTCAGTATCTTTAAACAGGAAATAGCGTTTTTTCTCCACTTTCTCTTGGAAATGAGATATTTTTGCGAAAAAAAAGTATCCTATATTGGGATCAGGATACTTAGGCATCTCGTCACAAAATTTTGTTAAAATCCATCCAGTAGTTTTTACGTGATAAGAACTCAAACGAAAAGTAGACAGACAGAAGGAAATTAGTTACTTTTTTATTATATATATATAGATATAGATGTTAGAAATAACATTGGGAATAAAATTTTATTTATTTTCTAACGCATTTTAATAAAAGAAATATCTATTAATTTTAGGTTATGTAAAACATCCCTTGTAGTAATCTAAAATGTTACAATACTACTGGCAACTTTGCAACTTATCTATACTATTTAAAAGAGAGGTGTGTTGCTTCGTTTGAAAACGTGAGTAACTAACTCCCCCAACAAACAATAAGTATATGTAAACAACATTTGGTTCACATGTGAATCATTTTTTTTAAATTTCGTTGCTTATAATTACAAGTCAAATATGTACATACATATGTATGTATGCATGGATGTATATGCATGTTATACGTAAATCCTTACATTCTTAAAAAATAAATAAACACAGAACATCTAAAAAAAGATCATGTATAATATCGCTGTAATTTTGCATGGTCAGTCCATATTATTTTGATTTCATTCATTTTCTCATGTTCACGACACAACGCCAGAAAAACATAAACACAAACAATTGTTTACAATTTTATTTGTTTTTTTTTTTTTTAATTTTATTTGCTGTGTTGTTGTGATGTGATGTTCCATTTACATGAGAGCCCCAAAGATGCTGCAAATTCATAGTTGTGTGTATGTATGTTAGTTAGTACTTTTTATTTCTTCCTGTTTTCATTCTGTATCAGTGTTGCCAGAGTTATTATTTTATACTTCTCTTGAGGTTTTTTATGATTTTTATTAAATTAAAAAAAAATAAATAAATAAATAATATCAAAAATAAATGGAAACACATCGTATTTTGACTAAAACCTTTTTAAACGTAAAAATTGCGATAAAAATGTTTAGATCTTTATAAAAAATTCACAGTTCGTTACTAAATATCGGGTGTATGCAAAATGACCTTATGAAATATCGCTCAAAACCAAAAATAGCCCAAGAAATCTTCATATAAAAGTGGGTAATATTTCATATAAAAAGTAACACGAATATTTTGCTTGATTTTTCGCCGCTTTTGGTGAATAATTCATTTTTATTATGAAAAATTATTATTATGAAAAATTGCCCAAATGTTTTAATGAAAGAGCGATTTTATATTATGAATAAATTTTCCAATAAGAGTGTAAAAATAATGGTTTATGCCATAAATAACACATTGATAGTCAACTGAAACTTCAAAAACCTAAGTCTCTTGTCAAAAAACCTAAGTTTAAGAATGTGTTGGTAGGCAAAATTGTATAAGTGCTGGTTTAAAAAAAAAATTCCCCACAGTACCTAACCTGCACATAGTTGTACAAAATATTTTGTAAAAACATAATATTTTTTTTACATTCAATTTTAGATGTTAAAATTAAACAATTCTTTTGCATTTTAATAAAAATATGAATATTGTATTTTTCTAATATATTTGCGAAAAACGTTAGATTGAATGCAAATTTTAAATATTTATTATAATGACAAAAAAATACAATACTGTATAGAAATAAATTTCACCAAACAAATGTCAACAAAATTAAATTTATTTTGTATTAAAAAATTTAAAATACAATAAATTGTTAAATAATTTTTTGTGCAAAAATTCAAAATTGTTTAAATAATTGGAAAGCGCAATGGAATATCGCGTAATAGTGCCTAAATGTGAATACAAATTTTACTCCCCTAAGTGTGTTCAATTTACACCGTACCCGTATGTGTGAAGACATTTGTAGCCACGTTTTTGACATTTGGAGAGTTGGCATTTATGTGTTATCTATGGTGTTTGCCTTAATAAAAAATTATCACTAATAATAAAACTAGTAAATATTTCTAGTCAAGTTACTGAAATATTTAGTTATTCACCCTTATCGCGGTTGGCAATTTTGTGGCGTTTTTTGGCGTTTTTCAGGCGTTTTTACAAAATGGTATCGCGGTTGGCAAAAACGCAAGCGTATACGACACTTTTTGCAAATCTATTACTAAAACGGTATCGCAGATGGCGTATTTGTCTGTCAAATGCGCTCAAAATTGTCGTTAAGTTTTTTGGTCACGATAGTGTTTATTTTTTAACAAAAATTATTTAAAAATGGAGTCGAACAAATCGTAAGTTAAATAAAAAGCAGGTTTAAATATTTTTATATTTGCTTTCTATTTTCTATGTTTTAGTATAAAAATTACCACACCCGCACAGTTTTCCAAGTTGGTAGAAATAATGGAAAACAAACCATACTTGGCAAAAGGGTATAATAAAGGATTAAATAAAATTAATACGAAAGATGAATGGAATGAAGCCGCAGAAGAACTTAACAGTATAGGCCCTCCATTCCGTACAGGTGAAGGTTGGCTAAAGGTGTGGGGAGATTTTAAATTTAAATTAAAAAAAAAACTGTCGCACAACAAGGCCGAAAGCCATGCAACAGGTGGAGGAGCTTTTAAGCAGTTTGTTTTGACACCAGTTGAAGAGGCTGCAGTAAGTTTATTGGATTTAAACTCTATTGTCCAGCATAAAGAACCTTTCGGCCTTAAACGTGCTCGTTGCAGTTCCCCAGAGCAAGGGCTTTCTGTTGATGAGGTATTCGACATCGTCATAGGAGAAACTACTCAAACTAGTACTCCTGCAAAAAAAAAAACAAACAAAAAATATTTCGGGAACCACTGGAGTTTTAAGTTTAATTGAAGAACCTTGCTCTTCTTCCAAAAAAATTTCAAATGCCTATAATGATGAGAACGTGGATCTAAATAATTCAAAAAAAGTTCGCAAAAATAGAGAATGTGATAAACTATTATTATTAGAAAAACAAGTGGAATATCAAAAAGAAATTAGTTCAGATTTAAAAAAAAGTTTGACCGAAATAGAAAAATATACAAGAAGAATTTACCGAATTAAAGAAGAAAAATTGAAACTGTATAAAGAGGAGTTAAAAAGGAAAGAATTACATCGTAAAGAACTTTTAAAAATCAGGGCAGCTGAACTTGAAATTAAAAAAAAGAAAATGGAAATTGATCTTTTAGAAAAGGATTTGTAGTCTTTTTTATTTATGTTTTTTAGTAAATTAATTTTTTTCTTTTACAAATTTTGTTTGTGTCTTTTACATTTTTTGTTGTTGTTTTTAATAAAAATTAGTTAAAATATAATTATATTGTTTTAAATTATTTAAATTAGTTTCTAAATTCATTCATTATTCTTAATCTAAGGCTTGAAGCATTAAAATCGTTGTCATCATTGTAATCAGGCACATCCATATCTTCGTCAATGTGTTCTTCAGGCCACTCAATATTGAAATGAATGCATATATTGTGCAATGCAGCGCAAACAGAAATAATTTTCCCAGCAAATTCTGGAGTATAATGGAGTTGTCTTGCTACCATTAAACAGCGAAAACGATTTTTTAAAACGCCTATGGTTCTCTCCACAATATTTCGAGTTTTTGCATGAATATTGTTAAAGTAACTCTCTGGGGAACCATTTACTGTTGACCGAAAAGGTGTCATCAAGAAAGTGTCCAAGGGATAACCAGCATCACCTGAAAATTTATATAAACAAAAATTTACTTTACAGAAAATATGATGAATGTATAACACGTTAATACTTACCTAGCAACCACGTATTCCTTTCTCCGTTCTGGTATTGTT
Source organism: Phasia obesa (assembly GCA_949628195.1). Taxonomy (NCBI): domain Eukaryota; kingdom Metazoa; phylum Arthropoda; class Insecta; order Diptera; family Tachinidae; genus Phasia; species Phasia obesa. The sequence continues at coordinate 145,366,063 of OX451217.1, read as the reverse complement.
CTTTTAGGTGGTGTTTTAAGTCGCTTACATTCCATATAAGTGAATCGTGACACGACCCTGGAGAATGGGATTGAATATATCTTATCCGAAGCTTGTGGTCGCACACCTTTTTAAAATTAATAAAAAGGGATATAAATTTTACAACCATAAATAAAAAAAAATTATTTTTTATTAAACATACCACCATTACGTTTAAACTATAAAACCCCTTTCTGTTGAGATATTTAAATCGCTGTTCAACTGATGGGGGTATTATTGCGACGTGTGTCCCGTCAATACATCCTATAACACCGGGAAATCCTGTTTTTTTAAAGAAATATTTTTTTATTTCATTTTTTTCCTCTTCGTCCGTTACAAAAAAAATCCAACGAGGACAAAGTTCGGTGTACATCGCATCTATGCACTCATGAAACGCATCGCTTACAGAAGACTGGCAAAGGTTAACATTAATGTCATTTCCAGCTCCTTTCTGGTAACTGCCCTCAGCAAGAATTCGTAGTGTTGCGGTCAGCTTTACATCTTTGGAAATGGCTGATTTCTTTGTGGCATCTTTTAATTTCGGTGAAATTGTTTTAATAACATATTTAAATGCCTCTTTATTGAGTCTAAAGTAACTAACAAACCTGAAAAAAGAACTTCTAAATTTTATCTAACAAATGCAATAAATACATTTAAACTTACTTTTTGTCAGGCAAAGAAAATACATTGCATTGCTGCCTTAAATGCTTTTTCATAAAATTTTCAGAATTATTAATTTCTTCTTCGTCTTCTGATGATGAAAAAAACCCAACACTAAGCATATTTTTTTTAAACAATTATTTTTATTCGCGCAATTGTATTTAAAACGTTTTTGTTTTTTATAATCAGTTACATAGTGACATTTTTATAACAGAGTGTTCCATAAAAAAATAAAATTGAGTAATCTGTTACAATACGACTCCCTTACAAAAAAATAGAGTCGTAGGCGTAGGCGAAAAGTTTTCACGATACCATTGAGTTTTAAATACGACAGCAAATACGACATTCGCCTAAATACGCCTACGCCAACCGCGATAAGGGTGATTGTTTTTTTAATTATTTAATGTTACAAAGCAATTGCAAATTATATCGCATTATCGAGAATAGTAACGAAGACTTTCACTCGTTGTAGCAAAATACCCAGAGTCTTTGGTGGGAATTGCACCCACAACCCCCAGACTGATAGACTAGCACACTACCTTCTCGCGTACCGGGTACCCTATTTAATTGTAGTTAAAAATGTGTTTATTGTTAAATTTCAGACTTAGGCGATTCAGGCAAAAATTTTTTACAAAATATAAAAAAATCGCGCGATTTTTTTTTATTTTGCCCTAAGTAACCCTTATAATATTATATATAGCCTATAAAAAACTGGCTGCAACGGAACAATAGGTGTGGTACACAAAGCGAAAAAATTGTTGTCGTGTACCTAACGAACTATATGAATTTTGAAATGTTGTAGTCTGAGAATAATGCTCTTTTTCGAGTCAAACCTTGCATGTTAGGATGGTGAAGAGCAGGGTACTCTCCATACAAATACATTTTCCAATATCTAGAGAGTTTTTGAGTTATATCTTGCCCATAGTTTTACAAAGAAATGTATATTTTATTTTTTGTTGAATTTTTATAATTTGTAAAAACTGAAAGTGGTATTTGTTTATAATTTTATTATGAGCTAAAGAAAGGCATTAATTGTGTTTCGCATGAACTAAAGACATTAAGGTCAAGTAACTGAATTTTTTTTTAAGGATTTTGTTAACGCTAGTCGCTTACAAGTTCAAAGAAACATAGAGACAAAGGTTTATTATTATTAATATTGTTTATCTAACAAACTGTAAGAAATTAAGGTGGTGTTTTTCTAATGCAGACTAACAATTCGCCTAAAAATTGTATATAAATAATTTAAAACACTGAGTGCTTTTTATACAAACCCTCATATTAATGTAGCAGCGCTCTAAGTCTTCAAACTTTGGGTTAAGAAGTTTGTTATAAATTAACTTCTTTAGGCTAAAAGCAGATGGAAATTTTTTAAACAAACACTAACTAGCTGAAGGTTATTTGACAAACTTTAAATTTAACAAATGTTTAACATATTGTTAAATATCTCGTTATAAAAATACAGTATTGTGCATAATAAAAAAACTAAAAATGTGAAAATTTATCATTGAATATTAAAATTCATTAGTCAAATTATTTATTAACATAAGAAAGAATTGTTAAAGCAATGCTTAAGTTCGTTTATTCTCTGGAACTACTAATAGGGTTGAAAGAATATTTTTTACAAAATTAAATTTAAAGTAATTAAATTTAAAGAAAAATGGGAAAAATTTAATACATTTTCTGGATCGCTATATCCTTCTTCATTCTTCGCATCTATCTACTTTGGGTAGTATTTGGTTGTAAGCATCATCTATTTAACCAACCAAACTCAGGTAATAGCATACGAGAAAATTGTATGCAATCATCTATCGTCAGTTGGTGGGAACAAAGTCTACCACCACCTAAAGCTTTCATACATTTAGCTTGAATATTTACCACTTTGTATTTGTTGTTGCTTTAGCCAAACTTTGGTAAGCGATGAAAGTAACTTTTGTTTACTGTGCTACCAACTTTCTAGGATAAATTCTCAAAAATATACTTACATGTTTCTATTAATACTTACGTTGTTTCTATTAATTTGTTAGTGAAAAGTTAAGCTACATGGCTTCACCTGTAACGGCTGCTATAGCATTCTAACAAATAAGTAAACACATTCATACTTTCCCCTGTCTACATTAGACATAAAATGATAAACATTAACACTAATATCATGTTAGTGTTAAGTGTAGACTGCCCATGTTAATGTTTTTTCCACATCTTAATATGACTGTGAAAACAATTGGTAAAAAAGCTGTTTTATAACATGACAATGTTGTTGTTATTTTTAAACAGCGCCATCTGTTGCTCAACCGTATCACTATTTGCTGTGCAATAAGCATTCAAACATAATTGTTGGAAAAGTGAAAATTATGTTTAAACAGAAAATGATATAAACACGTTTTCGCCACCTATACCAATATGCACAAATTATTTTCGTTGCTCTGCAGGCGTCATGTTTATGTTTTGTTCGAATTGATGGCTAGTGAAGATGGCCTCTTACATATTTATAAACGATAGACATAATTTCTGTTTGAGATAAATTTAAGTCTCTTTTTAACCTTCTGGCAACACTGCATCTGCATTTATATCACAATAACGGATGTGTATGATAAAAAAATTTGTTACATTTTTTATGGGTAAGATAATGCGGGTGAAAGAGGGAGAGGAGAGAATGTTTAATTTATTATGTATTACTTAACACAAACTCTCTTATCATATGCTTTTAATAATCATTAACAACAATTTTATTTGCTTCTATAATCACTTCCTCTCTATTGCAAAAGAGAACAAACTCTCTTAAGTGAATCTATTTTTAATGCTGTTTTATGTTTTATGCTGATTTATTGGAATTCGTTTATAAACAACTTAACATTTGCATAAATAGTTTTCATGAAAATTCATTTAACATTAATTTACCTTGTCATTGCTGTCATGATTGTTGGTGCCTGTCATGTCGGGAATTTAAAGTACTTAAATGTCTTTTGTTGTTTGTGTTTTCTAAACTCGTCTTGTGTATAATTCTCTTTACTCTCTGCATTTATTCTATTCACTTATTGTTTGACTTGTACTTGATGATGACGATAATGATGGTTATTCTTGACTTGTAGTTTTGTTCATAAAATCATTTGTTTATTTTATTGTACTTTTATTTTTGTAATTGTTAAACGTTATGATTCTGAATACTTAATTTTGTAGTATTTTTTTCTCATTGCATTTATGTTTGTACATGTATTTTTTACTTGTTTTATAATCAAAAGCTTTAAATATGCCTTGATTTCAATTTGGGTCAATGCATTTCAATTGGACTTTGTATGAATATGACATCGAGAAAGAAACAAAAAAAAAAAAAAAATATCCAAATGCAAACTAATTCCGTTTTAATGTTAAATTTACCAAAGATTTTTAAATGTTTCTAAAATTAGTTTTTATGTTTTTTTTGACACGAAAAACGCATAAATATTTAAATTTCTGGCTGAGTTGTTTGAAATGGAAACCAAATTCGGTCAACAAATAATTGTACTGATAAGAAAAAATAAAGGCGCATCCTCTATACATATCTATAAGAAAACAGTAACTCATTTCCTGTATGTCTGTCTTTTTCTTTGTGTTCGCATCACGTAAAAACTACTGGATGGATTTTAACAATTGTGGGGAGGTACCTTAGTATCCTGATTCAAATATAGGATACTTTTTTTCTGCAAAAATACCTTACTTCCAAAAGAAAGTGCAGAAAAAGCAGTAAAAGTAGGCTGATTTTTTTTACCGATTTAAAGTTACTGCATACTTTAAGGCATCATGAAAGCAGTATATTTTAAACAATATTGCGCAACAGATGGCGCTGTTTTAAAATAATGAGTAACTCATTTCCTGTCTGTCTTTTGCAGAGCTAAAGCTTAACAATAATTTTTAGAATTTTAAAATTTTATATAAATTTTAGAATTTTATACAGGCATGGGTACCTTTCTATAAAGTAAATACGTAAGAGTCTTTTCAAAGCAAAATCAAACAAAATATTGTCAGGACACGCACACAACGTGTGTGAGCACAGCTAGTTTAAAAAAAAAATTCCAAACGGATATAGTGAACGTACCGATTTATTTTTCATTTTGCTTATCAGTGTTTTGAATAAGAAATTGTTTAGTAAGTAGAGCCTTGGAGTTTGGATTAAGCCTTCAAATTAAAACCATAATATTTTCTCTATTATCAACGAAATAATTACCAAATGTATATCGTAAGTAAGGATTTAAAAGTAGCCTTCAAATAAGCTACATTATTTCGATAAATTTGTTTTTGTTTTAAGTTTGGGTCTAGATGTGCACACACATATGTATTTGCGAAAGGATTTTCAATTTAAGAGTATGTGCGTATATCTTACTGGGGGTTCGTTTGCTATGCCGGATTTTGACAAGTCAACTTGACAACTCCCTAATTTACTATGGGATTTCTGCATTACCCAGCTCTAATCGGGAGATTCATGGCTAATCAAACTTTAACCTGTTATTTTATTAATCTAAGAACGATATCGCAGCCTTGCGATAGCCAGTGCTGGACACTCACATAATACATTCGCTACCATCTCAGTCTCTTGCAGGCACGTTCCACTAACAACATCTTCTTTGATGTTAATCTGATATTTGGAGTTTCCATGACCTGTCACTAATGCCACAATAACACGGAATGGGGTACTTTGATTAGGTATATCTAAGCAAATTTCTTGACTCTGTGCTGAGAAGTTATTATTTCAAGAGCTCCTTTCGAGATTAATCCGTCTACCTCTTGAATGATTTTCGTATTAATGCTTAAAAAAAAGAGTTCCTTCAGAGTCTGATATATTCACCTGTTGCAAGGTTTTCCTGTCCTTCGCTGTCAGATATTCACGGTCCTCTTTGATTTTGAGCAAAAATTAGAATTATAAAATTCCTAGTAATGGAGAAAAGTGATTTACCAACACAGAGTTCCATATGTGCAGGTGTGTCGATAAAAAAAGGCTAAAAACAGTCGGCAGGTATCCAGATTTTGAGATATCAGTGAAACTATTGACAGTACACTAGGTTACGGTTTTTTGCATTCATTCACAATCATGTACACTTATGCAAGAATCATGCTTATCACTCTCTCTCTCTCTCACGCCAAAGCTCTATAACTCCCAAACTAAATTTAACCAGTCAAAATTCTTAGCATTAAAAGCTGTAGAAATGGTAAAAAAATATGCGAAATTATAAAAATATTATTTATAACAACTAAAATTTAAAACTTTTTATAAAAGGTACTTTTTTTAAAAAGTAGTTTTTTAAAAGGTAATTTTTGAAAAGTAGTTTTTAAGGGTACTTTTTTCAAAAAATTGGTTTTATTAAAGATATTTTTGTAACGGCTTTTTTTTGATAAATATTGTTACTTATTAAGGTACTTCTTAAAAATAGTACTTAAAAGGATATTTAATGAAATGTATTTCAACAAAAGGTACTTTCTATAAGAGATATTTTTAAAAAAGACCTTTTTATAAAAAGTGTTTTTAAAAAATATACTTTCATTTCAATAAAAGGTACAATTGAAAAAAGGTACTTTTTTGGAAGGTACTTTGATATTAATTATTTATTTTTATTTAATTTTATTTTTATTTAAAAAAGGCACTTTTTTACAAAGAATATTTTAGTACTTTTCATGATGACTTTTATTAAAATGTACCTTAAAAAAATAATTTTAAAAACGATAGTTTTAATACAAATTTCTGGCAACGTTCCTTTAAAAGCCATTTGAAAATCACCGTTAACATTGACTATTATTTTCGCGGCTCTTTTCGTAACAATGAATGGCAAAAATGGCCTTTAAAAAAGGACGAATATAAAAACATAATGCAAATGCATGTATTTTGCACTTTAGGTCATTAACTTTTTTCTTATTTATGATTTTATGTTCACGATGACTACAAAACATTTATTGATTTATACTAAACTTTGTTCAATAATAAAAAAAAGTACTTAACCCTGGCCTTGACTATTAATTTCTCTTCCAAACTTGAAAAAAAAGATAATGAAATGATTTTGTTGTTTGGTTGGCATCACACTGACATTTGCCAACAACTGCCGGTCATTGTTTGATAATGAAGATGAGAAAACTTTAAAAATAAAATTTTTAAATAATTTTTAAGTCCACTTGAAAACGTAATTTTAAAATAAAATAAAAATAGGAGGAATATGTACTTGAAAGTGTTTTTTTTTATTTATAAAATTTATTTTGGTTTCATATTCCCATTGACTCATTATTAAACCTGACTGCTGTTCGCAATAGCGCAAAATTAAATTGTATTTAATAGTTTTTGTGTAATCATGAGTACGACTTTCTTAAATGAATGAATTTTATTTTCGTTTTTTTTTTATTTTTTATTATAAAACTATATTTGTCTGTCGGCTTAATGTTATTGCAAAGAAAAAAAACTTATTTGGCATTAGAGGAAATTGATTAATTTGTTTCATTTCATTTTATTTAATTTTTCAACTTATTAGGAGAGATGAGCAACGCCTGATATTCAAACAAATTAATTGTGTTTTCCATTGAGTAGTCGTTGTGCTTAATTAAACATTTAGGATTGAAATGTAATCGTATCGATTTAAAGCTTAGTAATTTATTCCTGTAAGTCCATATAAAAGCGTTCTTGCTATTACTTCTCAAAAAAGAAAAATGGGCGAATCTAGTTCAGGAAAAAAACTGGTTTTTACTTTTCTAAGAGCTACTTGCTAAAAAAAGATACTTTTTCTAAAATGTATTCATTAAAAATATACTTAAAAATACTTCATTTAAATACAAACAAATATTTAAAAACTCATCTTGGTTTTCGTGTTAATAAATTTATTATGCCAGTCGTAAAGCTTTTCAGGGTGGCAAAACAACACTTCCACACTTAAGGGCATTCAAGCCTTTCTTGTTTCTCTGGCTTCAGGTGATTTACCTCTAATATTGGCTGATTGGTCTGCCTCGAATAGATGTACATACTGCTGTACAGTTGAAAGGGATTGCATGACTCAGCCATGTGTCATTGCTTTATTATCGTGTATAACCTAAAAAAAAATTTTTAATTAAAAGTCGTATAGTGGTGGAGCCCCATACAAAACTCAAATTATAATAAATTTTAAATTGCAATGCCGTACATTGTAATAAAAAATTTCAATCAAATGTCGTACATTGCTGGAGTACCATATAAAACTCAAATTGTTAAATAGATGCTGAATTTGTCAATTCTGAATGCAAATTATAATAAGTTTTAAATCAAATGTGGAGTACCATACAAAACTCAAAATGTTATATAGAAACTGAATTTGGAAATTCTGACTGCCTCTGCAAAGGTGTTGATCAGGCAGAATATAAAACTCAAATTATAATAAATTTTTAATCAAAATGTCGTATTGGTGGAGTTCCATACAAAACTCAAGTTGTTATATAGAAGCTGGTAATTCTAACTGCCTATAAGAAGGTGCAGGTCACTGAAATTATAATAAATTTTAAATCAAATGTCGTACCATGGTGGAGTACCATACAAAACTCAAAATGTTATATAGAAACTGAAGTTGGAAGTTCTGACTAACTCTGCTAAGGTGTGGGTCAGGCAGTTCACAAAACTTAAATTAGAATAAATTTTAAATCAAATGTTGTACATTAGTGGAGTACCATAAAAAACTCTTAATAAATAGAAACTGAATTTGAGAATACTGACTGATTTTAAGAAATTGTAGGTTAGACTGCACGTTCTGAAGAAGGCTTTAAACGTTGATCTTAAAATTTTATATAAATTTATGTATAGGTCGGCTACAGATCCTGAAACTTAATTTTTTTTTATTAAAAGTCATGCATTCTTCGTGGCCTGTACCCCAGATATATAAGCATTTTAGGCTGGTAGATGTTTTCAGATCTTTTGTGTTTAAAAAAATATTTATTTAAGTTGAGGAAAAAATTAAGTGCTTTAAATCCATCTGCTTGCTGAATAGTCAATATAAAAAAACAAAATATTTGTTAAATTTTTCGCTATTTATTTAAGAACATGTGTCTTTAATATTTCAATGCATAAATAAATAGGAAATAACAACAACAAAATTAATAAAACGTTATTGTTATTGTCGTTTAACTTTTTCTTAAATAATCTTTTAAAGAAAATCATACAATTCAAAGATGTTCGCAACTGTTTTAATTGTATTATTCTGTGAACTTTTTGGATTTGTGCTAAGAATTATTATTATTTTTTTTGTAAAAATAAAAAACCATTGCAGAATTTCTCCAATAACTCGTATACAAGTTCAAATACTAAAACTCAAAAAATTGCTGTAAAAGTATTGAAATCACCACAAAATTCTACATATCGAACAACTCAGGATAACAATGTCTATCAATTGGATCAACAGCTACAACATGAATACTACCAACAATATCCAAATCCAGATGAACTACAGCAACAGTATCAAGACAAAGCTTTAATGCCACCTTTGGATCATGCCACTCATATTTTAGCCCATCAGCATCATTGCAAGCATCATCACAAACATCACAACCAACATCACAGTCATCAACATCATCACAATCACAATCACAACCACAACCATCGTCATCAATACAATAGCCAACAACAGCAACAGCAGCAATTTCAGCAACATTTGCAACAGCAACAACAGGATTTAGTTAAATCTCTGCAAAATGAATTGCAATATCAATACTTTGACAAAAAACCACCTACACCACAGAAAACCTCTTGCCACTCCTCACCTCGCACGCCCAAATATGGACAGTGTAAAAAACCCACTGCAGGCGAAAACAAAACACCCACCTCAACTTTAACGAAACCTAAGAAATGGCGACGTCCCTTCAGTTCTTATCATTCCTGCGACGATTTAGATGCCTCGAATAATGCCACCAATTTAAACAAGTCCCAGCAGCAACAGCAATCGAATGAAAAAATGGTCGTGGCCAGTTTGAAATATTTGTGCGCCTGTACGGGAGCCACTTTAAGAAATTTGTCAAAGAAAACTAAAGATTTGCACAAGAATCATTGTTATACGTATAATAAGGTAAACTTTTAAGACTGCTGCCTTAAACACATAGACGACAGCAGTCTACGGACTACAAGCGCTCAAAACTAAAATACACACATTTATATATAGACGATTATTTTGACTTATTATTTCTACAACAATGTCAGAGTATACGATGTAGCTGTCGTCTTTAATATAACTAAGTAGCTGACTACACGGCGACAAATAAAGCCAACGGCATTTGCAGTCGTGTAGCGGTGTAGCCGCTGTCGTCTATGTGTTTAAAGCATTAGGATAATTTATATTTATGTATGCGACAATTTTATTTTGTTCAACAGAAGAGTACAACCCAAATTTAAAATTTACAATTATTTAAAATCAGGAGTTCTTGAGCAAATAAATTTATTTGTTTTGATGTGTTAAAAGTGTTTTTTTTTAAGTTTTTTATTTTTATAAAAGTAAAATATGTATTTCTATAGTAATATCAGAGTTTACCATTTTTGTAGCTGTCGTCTTGAATATAATTAAGAAGCTGACCGCAGTTGTGTAGCGGTGTAGCCGCGGTGGTCAATGTGTTTAAAGCATACAATTTCTCACTGGCAATTTTATTAGAGTTTTACAAATATTTTGTACTCCTATTTCTATAAAAATAATAGATTTATAGGATTTATGTTGCTCTGAATTGTTTCCTTTTATTAAAAAGGCACACCTGTCATTAATAGAATTAAATATTTAGCTCATAAATGTTGCGGCTTTAATGTAGAAATACACTGTTTCCAAATATAAAATGATAGAGAATTTTACATTTGTTAAACAGTGTATTGTTTTCTAATGTTTTTTAATCATGTATATTTTTTATTGGCTATGTATATATTGTTTAGCTAGATTTGTGTGTTTGTATTTTTGTTTACATGATAACGATTCGAAATGAACAAAGACTTTTAATGTAATGAAATATTTGGCAAAATTGAGGAACATTCTATGATTAGTAAATAGATTTTTTTTTTATATATTTTCTAGGTTTTTAAGCCAACTTTTTCCTAACATTTGTCACAAGTTCCATACATACATACATATTTATTTACCCACTAAAATAAAGTTTTCTGTTTCGAAAAATTTTTCAATTTTATAAAAAAATTATTTTTTCAACTAAAAAATAGTACTTTTTCGAAAATATTCCCTTCCAACAGGAGTGTTAATATCAAAAAAAAAAAAAAAAAAAAAAAAAAAAATCGTTAAAAATGCCTTTTTCAAAAAATTTTCGAACTTACAATTTATTTGAATTTTTCAATTTAAAAATATTTCTATTGAAAATATATTTCGTTTTAAAAAAAATGTAAGACAAAAAAATGTAATACAATAAGATTTCTAATACAATATTTCTAAATTAAAAAAAAAAAAAAACAAATTATCTTTTAAAATATTAGTTTTTTTAAGATTTGTTAGAAAATTGGAATTAAACAAAATTACTTTTTTCGAAAATATTCCCTTCCACAGGAGTTTTTATTTTGAAAAAAATAAATTCCATACAAATTGCTTTCTCGAAAAATTTTCGAACTTACAATTTATTTGAATTTTTTAACTTAAAAATATTTCTATTGAAAATGTATTTCGTTTTTAATAAGATTTGCTATTTCGAAAAAAAAAACTAAATATATAATAAAATTCTTATTTCGAAATATTTTTGAACCCAAACAAATATTTCCGATTTAAAAAAACTAATTAATTATATTTTAAAATATTAGTTTATTTTCCGATTTATTAGAAAATTGTAAACCACTGTTTTATGACATCACTGTGGCCCCACATCTTTGAGGGCCCATAAAAAAAAAACCTGGAGGACTTTGGGCAAAACTGGGAGACAGGGGTCTTTTTTTTTGGTCTAGTGGTGTCCGTATATGGTTATTTTTGCACTGTGTAATTAAACATTACTTTTTTTTTTTTTGCAAATATTCCCCTCTACAGGAGTTTTCATTTTGAAAAAAATCGATAAAAATTTATTTTCGAAAAATTTTCTTTATCGAAACATTTTCGAACTTACACTTTATTTGAATTTGTCAACTTAAACATATTTCTACTGAAAATATATTTCGTTTTCCATAAGATTTTCCATTTCGAAAAAAAAAAATTAATACAATAAAATTCTTATTTCGAAATATTTTTGAACCTATCAAATATTTCTGAATTAAAAAAAAAAAATTATATTTTAAAATATTAGTTTATTTCCAGAACTTTTTAAACAATATTAATTTTTTCGATAGGAGTTTTCATTTCAAAAAAAAAAAATTTAAATTCCATAAAAATAAATTTTTTAAAAAATTTTGCAACTTACACTTTATTTGAATTTTTCAACTTAAAAATATTTCCATTGAAAATATATTTCGTTTTAAATAAGATTTGCCATTTCGAAAATAAAATTTAATACAATAAAATTCTTTGAATTAAACAAAATTACTTTTTTCGAAAATATGAATATGTATATGAATTCATAAAAATTTCTTTTTGAAATATTTTCTTTTACGAAAAATTTTCGAACTTACAATTTATTTGAATTTTTTAACTTAAAAATATTTCTATTGAAAATATATTTCGTTTTAAATAAGATTTTCCATTTCGAAAAAAATTTAATACAATAAAATTCTTATTTCGAAATATTTTTAAACCCTAACAAATATTTCTAAATTAAAAAAAGAATTAATTATATTTTAAAATATTTGTAAGAAAATTGGAATTAAACTTTTTTTGCAAATATTCCTTTCCACAGGAGTTTTCATTTTGAAAAAAAAAATCGATAAAAATTTTCTGTATCGAAAATTTTTCGAACTTACACTTTATTTAAAATTTTCAACTTAAAAATAGTTCTATTGAAAATATATTTCGTTTTCAATAGGATTTATCATTTAGAAAAAAAAATTAATACAATATAATTCTTATTTCGAAATATTTTTGAACCTATCAAAAATTTCTGAATTTAAAAAAAAAAAATAAATTATATTTTAATCAATTAGTTTATTTCCAGAACTTTTTAAATAATATTAATTTTTTCGATAAAAGTTTAAATTTCAAAAAAAAAAAAAATTAATTTCATAAAAATGTATTTTTCGAAAAATTTTCGAACTATCCTTTTTTTGAATTTTACATCTTAAATATATTTGTATTGAAAATATATTTCGTTTGCAATATGATTTTCCATTTCGAAAATAAAATTCTTATTTCGAAATATTTTTGAACCTATCAAATATTATTGAATATTTCTAAATAAAAAAATAAATTATTAAATAAAAATAAAATATAAAATAGTTTTTTTCCAGATTTTTTTAGAAAATTGGAATCAAGCAAAAATGTCCGTTTCGAAACAAAATTTTTCATTTCTAAAGTTTTTTAATTAATAAAAATTTCTTTGTCGCAATATTTTCGAAATTAACAACAATTACTGAATTTTTAAAAGTAATGACAAATTTTGAAAGTTATTTGAAGTTGTTTTTTTTATTTTAAATTTTTTTATCTAAATTTTTTAAAAAAAATTTTCTGTTTCAAAAATTTATTTAACGTTTTATTTACAATAAAACTCGTATTGTATATATTATTATATTTCATTTTTGAAAATAATTTAAAATAATCTTTTATCTAAATAACTTAAAAATTTTCCGTTTTGAAAAACATTTTGCATTTAACAAAAAAAAAAAAAAGTTATATTTTGTAGGTTATTCGAACTTGAAAAAGTTTTTTATTTTTCTAAGTCCGAAAACTTTTAAAACTTAAAACATTTGTTATTCCGAAAGAGTTTGTTCTGTTAAAATTTTTTTTATTCGAAAAATTTTTAAATAATTTTAAATATTATTTTATTAAATTCCCATATTTTTTTAGTTTTTTTAAATTAATCCTAAATGTTGTTTTTCGAAAATTTTATACAATTTTTTTAACTTAACTAAAATTCGAAAATATAAAAATTTTACTTCTTTTTTTATGAATCTTTATCTTTTAAATAAAAACAATATTTTCGTTATTAGAAAATTTTCTAATTCAAAGATTCTATGCAATTTCGAAATTGTTTTCTAAATTGTTTCTAAATTGTTTTATAAATTGTTTCGAAAATGTTTTCTAAATTGTTTTAATGTTTTGTTTCTTAATAAATTTAAAGCTTATTTTATTAAATTGTTATTCATCGGCTAAATATAAATAAATAAATTGATATTTATTTATTTATTTATTTTGTCAATTCCTATACAACAAGATTTAATCTTATATTTAAAGTATATTTTTTTAGTTTTTTTAAACTAAGTTTATTGAAATTCTATCGAAATTTGTTATCGAAATTGTTACGAACTTAACTAAAATTCGAAAATATTATAATTTTATTAGTTTTTATTTTTAATATAATTTATCAATATTTTCGATATCCGAAAAATTTATAATTGAAATTTATTTTTAATTTTTCGAACTTAGTTAAATTTTAATAATATTATGATGTTAATAACCCATAACAAGCAAGTATTTATAAGTATTTCACAATAAAGAAATATTTCGAACCAATTTCGAACATAAAAGTTTTTATATACAAAATTTTTCGAACTTAATTTTTTTTTAAACTTAAATACATTTTTGAGACAGAATCAGTTTTTGAAATCATAAAAATTATCTGTTAGATATTTTCTGGCACTTATTTTTATTTTCGAACTTACTAATATGAACACAGTGTTTTATGTTTGGTTATTAAACAAGAAGTTATTTATTTTAGATTTTGTTGCTTTTAAATTATATTCTATTACTTACAACTTATAAGGCAGTATGTATTAAAAATTAGTGATATATATGTAGGTGAAGATGGCTTAGATAACGCTATAACATAATAACTTTTTTTTGAATATTCATTACATTTCGACATGGTCACGAACTTCTTTCCTATGTACACATGTATGTATATACATATGTATGTATATAGCTACTCAAAATGCTATAAAAATTTATTTCCATACCTATAAAAAATTTAATTTCATATTTTTCATTAGAAAAATTTTGTGTCACTCTGAAATATATTTTCATGAATTAAAGTTTTTTTTTAAATAATAATTTCAATTTCCAAGCATCTGCTTTTTAAAGATTAAAAAACAAAAAGTAACACTGCTGGTGGCCACAAATTTTTTCTACTTGCCGCTATAGACAAATTTCTAAGTAGCAAATGATTTTGGTCTGCCATAATTAGCAACCATAGGAGTTCAATTTTATGACCTTTGAGACTAAACAAATACACAAATATGTATGTAGTTGAACGTACGTTTAGTGGCTTGTAAAATTAAATTACAATCAGTTTCGAATAAAAATGTTCTAAAAAATAAACAAATTTAATTATATTCCAAGAATAAAATTTAAAAAATAATGAAAAACTTGAAGAAAGCCAATTTAACGTTAAGAAGAGACACAAAATTAAATAGACAAAATTAATTAAAATACTTTGCTTTTTTATTTTAACAGCCCACGTGGCGTATATGGGGTGAGGAAAAGGATACCGATATAATTTATACGGTTTATTTGAAAAAGGTGTGCTATCACCGGCCCACACCTTCAGCAGCAACTGTAAGTATTTAATATTAAAAAAAAAAAAACAAAAACAAAATAAATAATTACCATCCCTTTTATTTTTTAAGGCCGACTCTGAAGATGACATTTCTTATTTGGAATGGGAAATGGTGCGTGTTCGTTTTGTCAAAGCCGCCACTTTAGAACGTCTTGTCGAGGCTTTGGCCACCGATGATGGCGAATTGGAGTCCACCTTCATTAATGTTTTTCTCAATACCTACCGCACCTTCTCCACGCCCCAAGAGGTACTCGGTCTATTTGTCAAACGTTATAATACACTTAGCGAAAAACAACGTATTGAGGATCTCAAACATAAAGACAATGTGGATTATGATCGCTCTAACTCCATACATGAGCAACATAGAAAGACCTTAATGTCGGTGTGGAAAATGTGGCTGAATGGTTTTCCCGAAGATTGGAATGAAGAGAACTTAGAAGCTTTAATTAATTTCACCAGCAAATATCTTTCAAATTCAGATTTACATGCCAGAGCCTTAAATCAATTGGAGATGATATTGCGTCAACAGGTGTATAGTAAAAAACAATTGCCCGCCTGGTTGGGTGATCAATTCGCCGATCTGTATTTGGCTCCCGAGTTTCATGGGAGAACTTGTTTTTTAGAAACCTATCGTTTTCCTCGCATTGATGTGCGTCATTTTGCTGAGCAATTGACACGCATGGATTGTGATCTGTTTAAGAAAGTAATATCGCATCAGTGTTTGGGTGCCACATGGTCGCGCAGATCACAGGGCTGCTGCGAAACGGTGGTGGCAACAGTCACGCAATTTAATGAAGTGTTGTATAGAGTAATAACGAGTATTTTAATCGAAAGAGCTTTAGAACCTCAAGTGAGTTTTAAGTTTTTAATACAGTTTTTAATTTCGAATTTTTCGAAGTTCGAAAGATATTATATTTTAATTGGTTTTGTAACGTTACAAATTATTTCAACACGAAACTTTTCGGAACATAACAATATATAGATTTGAAAAAATTGTAAACTTTTTTATTTCGAAAATTTTCGAACTTAAAATTAATTTACTTTTTTGAACTTAACTTTAAAAAATAGCTTTTAAACTACATAAAGGGTAATTTGATCAAATTAAAATAATTGTGAAAATTAAATGTTTCACAAGTTCGAAAATAAAAATTTATAAAATAGTTTACAGGGAAAAGATATTATATTTTTAATTGGTTTTGCAACGTTACAAATTATTTTAACACGATTTTTTTTGGAACTAACAATAAATCGTTTTTAAAAATATTGGAAATTTTTTTATTTCGAAAAATTTTTCGAACTTAAAAATTATCAACTTTTTCTAAAGTTTTTCGAACTTAACTTTAAAAAACAGCTTTAAAATACTATGTATGTATATAAGGCGCAATTTGATTAAACTGTGAAAATTAAATATTTGACAAATTCGAAAAAAAAATTTTGCAAATAGTTTACGGAGTAATATCGGTTACCCTATATAAAGTGGTTAAAAGACAATTCTTGAGTCTAATAAATAGAGAAATTAAAACTTTGAAAATAATAAAGAAATAAAAAAATTTAAATAAGAGATTTTTAAATAGCAAATTTTAAGTTCGAAAATTTTTAATTAAAAAAATTCTTAATGACAAACTTTTTTTGAGTGATTTTTTTTATATATATTTTTATATATAGTAATTTTGAAAACAGATAATTTATTTAAATTCAAAAGTTTTTTGCAAATATTTTTGAAGTATTAAAAAAAAAATTATAAATGATTTTTTTTTATATTTAAATTATTAATTTTTTTTTATTTATTATTTTTATTTTAAATTTATTGTGCTAATGTTCTTTTACATATATTTATATTTATTTTTTAGGAACGTGCTGTATATATTTCTGTTTGGATTGATATAGCTCAAGAATTGAGATTATTGAAAAATTTTTCCTCTCTTAAAGCCATCATAACGGGACTGAACTCTTCAGCTATTTATAGATTAAGTAAAATATGGTCGGTGTTGCCAAAAGAAAAGGTCAGTTCAAAAAATAAAAATAAATAAATAAATAAATTTTTACATCCGAATAATTTTCGTTTTAATTTTAGTTGGAAATTTTTCATGAACTGGCACGCATCTGTTCCGAGGACAATAATGCTTCTGTACAAAGAGAACTTTTAATACGAGAGGGTACAGCGAAATTTGCCGAAACGGTGGGAGAAAATGATCGTCATATGCAGAAGATTATACAAAAACAGGTGAGTTTTAATTATTAGTTAAGATAAAGGAAAATATTCTTAAAATTATAAAATATTATTGTTGTTTTGTTTTAGAGTACCCAGACCTCTCATGGCACTATACCCTATTTGGGCACCTTTCTTACCGATTTAACCATGATCCATCAAGCCAATCCCGATACTGTGGGCGAAGACAAATTAATCAATTTCGAAAAGAAACGCAAAGAGTTCGAAATTCTGGCCAAAATTAAACTCTTGCAAGGAGCAGCTAATACTTATAATCTAGATGAAGATCCTTTATTTAATAGATGGTTTTATTCTATGCCGGTGTTAACCGAAGAAGATGCCCATACCTTATCTTATCAATTAGAGCCACCACCTCCGGCGGCGCCCCGCAAGAGTACCACCTCCTCAAATATGTCTTCGGCCAATTCTTCCATACTGGGTCATCGTAAAACCGACTCCATAGCCTCTAATTCTAGCAGTGGCGCTGGATCACAGTTTTATTGTGAAATCAGCTCGCATAACAGTTCAAGACACAATTCCTTAGACAGAGAGGCTCACAATAATCACATGTCAGCTACAAGCAGTGTTTCTAATTTATCACTAGACTCCAGTAATTCTGGTGGCGGCATTAATAAATCGAAAATGATACATTCCCATAGTACGAATGGTTTACTGCGTAGTAACCATGGTTCAACCACTAGCGGTAGCCACACACCCACTCACATTGGTTCCCCCTTAATAAATGCTCAAGTAGTTAATTCTCCCGGAGCCAATGCCGATTTTTATATAGTCAAAATTACCTTGGAAACAGAAACAATGCCTCAGGATGGCATTGTGGTGTACAAGAGTATGATGGTGAAAAATAATGAACGTACACCGCAAGTAGTACGCAATGCCCTAATGAAACTGGGCATAGAAGATGATCCCGATAATTATATATTGGCTCAAAGGCTGCCCGACAGAGATGTCGATTTGCCGCGCAATGCAAATGTGTTTTATGCCGTGGTAGTGAATAAGAATTTTGAATTGCGTTTCATATTAAAACCCAATACCGAACGTATGAATGGTGGCTTTAATGGCAACGGAAGTCGCAGCAGTCGTGGCAGTACTAGCTAGTGGTTAACTAAGACCCTGTAAAGAAAGAAGGGTCCTAGAATTGTTAACGAATGCAGAGTGTACAGTAAAACCAGGGTGCTTGTGAAAGAAATAAAAGTGAAAATTATGAAGGTTTCTCTTTTGGAAGTTTGTAAATATAAAGGAAGTTTGTATTCAGAAATTATATATGTATGTGTTGTAAAAGACATTTCAGAATTTTCATAAAGAACTTTTTTTTAGAATTTTCAAGGAATTTTGAAAAAAATTTAAATTTTCAGTAAATTTAAAAGCATATTTTTTTCCGTAAATTATATGATTGTTAATAGTTGAGAAAGTATTTTTTTTTTTAATTTTAACAAAATATTGCAAAAATATTTGAGAAAAATTTAAAAGTTGTTATAAATTTAAAAAAATGTTCCAAAACTCTTGTTATAAGAGGTTGTAAATTTTAATTTCCTTTCAACTTTCTTTTAAAGTTTTTCAGAATTAACTTTAATTCAATTTGTATATATTGAAACAAAGAACTCGAAACTATTTTTAACGAAAACATGACAAACCTTAACCAATATTTGCAATTATGCAATTTATTTTAAACCTTAACTTAAATTTTTTTTACATTAATTTCTATTTATATGATAATTATTTATTAATAATGTTAAAAACTAATGAAATACTTATAAATATTTAAAGACAAAAAAAAAAAAAAAAGAGAGAAGCCAAGAAAACTTTAATAAAAACCCACAATTTTTTTTATCGAATAATATAATTTAATGATTACAGTAAAATAATAAAACTTTGATATTTCTATTTATTTTTTTTTATAAAAACAAAACTTTTGTATAAAACTTTTTGAAAATTTATATTAAAAAAACTACCCACAATTTTCTACTGTATTTTTGTCAGTGTATATGATATGATATGAACAAAAAAAAAAAAAAAAAACAACAAAAACAAAAACAATGCTTTAAATGTTACTTTAAAAATTTTGTTTTAAGAAAACAAAGCAAAACCCCCCGCCCTTTAAAGAAATGTATTATATATGAATTACAAATTTAAAAATTAATTAAAAATACTTATATGTAGAAACTTTAAAGATATTAGAAAAGTATATTTAGTAATTTATAATAAAACCAACCAACAAATAAGAAATAAATATAATTTATTGGACACAATTTACAAAAAAAAAGTAATAATGACTATTCTTTTCTTTAATAGGAATTTAAACCTAAATAATCTGTGCTTATATGCTATAACTTTAGTGAGTGCTTTTCGCACGGAAAAGTTGCGAAACAAAAAAATCCACTATTTCTAGCAGTGTGAGAAAAAAACTCTGCTTGCAGCTTGCAACATAAGAACTGTCAGATAAGTGAAAGAAAATTAAAGCAAGAGAAAAAGAATAGGATTAAATATCAATCGTGAGCTAACAGACAAATTTAAATCAGCGCTAAAAGCGAAACTCTTTCTAGTGTCAAGTGAATAGTAATGTTAACTTATCTTGTTTAATAATAGAAATAGAAATGCAAAATAAACCTGAAGTTAAATAAAATGTCATCAGTTTTCCACCACAAATATAAATGACAGTTTGTTTGCAGCGAACTTCACTACCTAACACTCTCGTTCCCACGACAATTGGATCTTTGCTTCGGAACGATCCGCGTATCATTCGGCCAGCTATTGTCAACTCAGCAATAGCTGTACCAACCGAAAGTTTTTTCCTCAGACAAGAACTTTCGACAGCAGCAGCTGTTACAACAACAATCGGGTATGTTCTGTAATTTGGAACCGAATGAAATTGAAATCGAATAAATTTTTAAAGAAAATATAACTTAGTTGCGCCTATTATTTTAAAACATTACCAATCAAGGAAGTTATGTGAATGGTCTCTAATCAAATGTATAAAAAATTATATCAAAATGTTGATATAAGATTTAAAAGTTATGACAATTTAAAATTTCATTCGGATTAAATTTCACTCGGTTTTGGATTACAGAATATACCTGAATCTAACCGTCTATCAAAATCGAATAATCCAAAGCCTTCTCGGTTTTGTGCTTACTTAACGAGAGGGCCACAAAATGTTGATCAATGAGTTAGTGAATAAATTCTAAAATATGCAATTTTTATAAGTTCATACTTATCTTAAGAAGGATTCACTATAAGACCATCACACCTACAGTATTGTCTTTGTGTTTGAAAAGGAAAGGAAGGAGAAATAGAGCTCTCTACCGTGCGTATAGATATCGGCTAATATACTCTATTTATCTGCTGAGAATTTTTTAATCTTATGCGGCATTTAGATGATCAAACGCCGCCTGTTAGTATGGCCTGATGGCATGCCATCAAACTCGTGTATACGGCCAAAATTCGTGTTTGACAGCCGCGCTGGATGAAAATCAAAACATTTTTGATATTTTGTGTTTGCCATCAGGCCATCAAACTAGTCTAAACGCATATTTGTCGAACACAGTGTAATTTTCATTTGTTATTTTGTAAGCGAGCAGTAAAGATGTCTTGGCTAGATCGCACGTTTATAGGAGAATTTTTTGTTTTTTTTGCATGTGGGTTGGTTTTTATGTATGGCATTCCATGTTTTTATTGATGGTAACAAATGTAAAGGGTTTTATTAGAGTTTATTTATGAAATATTTCATTTATACATACATATGTATATCGAAAAATTTGTTGTCAAAATTTAAATTAAAAAATGGCAGGAAGGCGAATAACCAAATAATAAGTCAATAACAGCCTTATGCAAAAAAACTTAATATAGGCTGGTAAACCAATGTTAAGCGAAATTCCTTAAAGTATCATGTAAAAACGAATGTTAGCTTAACATGCGTTAAGTAAACCGATGTCAACATCAAATAATTTAAAGTAGCTACCCACCTACTTTAAAGCGATGTTAAATATTTTATTGTTTTGACGAATAAGTCTTTTAGCAAACCATTTTTTGTCCAAATTCGTTTCTTTCGTCTTGCAATTATTCATCAATTACCAAAGCAGCAACTAATTCACGCGCCATCTTTAATAAGAACCTCACTGCTCAGTGTCTTTTGTATAATGATGTTTGACAAACTTCGCCTGATCATGACGCTTCGCTTAAGACGTTAGTCAGCCCAAGACCAAGAAATAAGGGCAACTTGACAAAGATTCGCGTGCCCTTAGCAACTTTACGACTGTCTACGGTAATTAGACTTGGCAAACATAACATTGATTAACCATTTATGTACTCACGTATTTATTTAATTTACTATAATTCTATTTAATCTTAGGAACCAAAGCACTAGCATTAATTATAATTATAAATACAATTGCAATTGTTTTCGCTTTAATTCTGCTATTCTTTCAATACTTATGAACAGAGCAGTTTAAATAATACTGAAATATTTTAGCGTATTTTACTTTCACGATTCTTACTTTTTAAACAAATGCGCCACTACTATTTGAATGGGGTTTAACAGTGCTTTCAAAACTGTTACTGATTATAGTTCATGTAATTTCATGCATTAAGCCACACACAATATGGTTGATGTCTACACTAGTCTAAATTTATTTCATACGCAAAATTACAGTATTTTTAAACGGCCTTACCACATTGAAATTTCTTAAATAAAATTGGAGAGCTGTATTTGGCAGTGCCGAATATATATAATAATATAATGTTATTATTAACTAGCTATCCCCGGTGCGCTTCACTACACCCGTTCACAAAAAAATACAAAAAAAAAATTTGGAAGAAAAGTTTGGTCAATCTTTAAATCGAAAACGCACGCTATTTTCACGACAAAATTTTTTCAGTTTACATACAAGGTACGGTTTTTCCATCCAATCTGTTTTTTGCTAGACTTACGTTTTAAACGATAATAATTTTTTACTTTTTATGGCAAGTACCACTCCCACTGTCCTAATCAAGTCTGTACTTTACTAGACAATACACGTTACTCTGAGGGTTACTTGTGCAAAGTTTTAGGGCTCTACCTATTGTAGTTTGCCAGGAACACTATAATAATTTTTCACTTTGTATGGGAGGTACCACGCACACTGTTCAAATTCAGTCTGTGTTTAGCTTGACTATGTTAATATGGGGGTTATTGGTGCGAAATTCCAAGATGCTACCTATTGCAGTTCCATAGATTCAGGATAATAATTTTTAAATTTATATTGAATTCAGTTTGTGTTTACCTAAACTATGTATGTACGTTAATATGATGGTTACTGGTTGGAAATGCCAAGACGCTGTCTATTGCAGTTCCACTTTCCACTATTTTAATTCAGCCTATGTTTAGTTTAACTATGTACGTTAATGTGGGGGTTACTGGAGCGAAATTCCAAGGTGCTACCTAATTCAGTTCTCTAGATACAGGATAATAGTTGTTCACTCTGTATAGGAGGTAACACGCCCATTATTCCAATCCAGTTATCTTTTTTTAAAAGGGGCAAAACCATTTTTATTGGAATATAATATTCTGAAAGTAAATATATAGTACAATTTTTAATATTTATGAAGCCCCCAGAATAGCCTTTCTACGCCAATGCACACATAGTTTTTTTGACAGACCGTACGACTGACTATGATAGGGCCATAAAGAGCATACCCGTACTAAAAACTTTTTTTAAATTAATCCTAAAATTATGCTACTATAAATATAATATAAATTCACTTTACAGTTGCCAGATACAATACAATAAGTTTTCAAAACCGTCTTACTTATTTCATAATTTTTACTTAATATTTATTAAACGGTAGAAAAAACAATTATATAAAGCTCAGCAACATTATTGTTGCATTCGTTTAAAGTAACAGTAACAAAAATAATTCGGGTTAACAGTGATGTCATGAAAAAAAAAAAAAAAAAAAATAAAAACAAAAACTACACGACAGAGTGACGTTCAAATATGTCGTCATTAAACTGGCACAATAGAAAACACAAAATGCACTCGCACATAAGCACCCACACGCACATAAACATTGCCACCAATAACACACAAACAGTGTTCATAGGTCAAACAACAAATAAAAACTCATAAACCATGACGTAACTAAAATTATTATATTTTTGTTATATTTATATGTATGTTTATTTAAAACAAATTAAAAGTTTTCTTAATAAAGAAATCACATTTTTGACATTTTTATTTTATATTCTTATTTATTTATTTGTTTATTTATTTACTTTAAAATATATATGTATCTTCAATTTATTTATTTAACTATTATCCTTGTTTATTTTTTGTTTCTTTAGGCAGCCAAAGTAAACCACCTTCATTGAGTAGCAAATGTTGCCAGTTGAAAATCATTAATCAATTCACCACATAAACCAACAACAACGCAGACACCCACTCACAGTTGCTTGTTAGTTAACATTTTACATTGACACCATTTGAGCATCATTTTGACTGTGTTTGTTATTGCTTTTAGCCATTAACAGTTATGTTAATGTGTAGTAAGTTGTTATAATAAAATGAGTTCCTTATGTTGAGAAAGGGTGTAACAGTACACTGGGAAAAATATTAAAAAGAAAGTTGCTTAGAATCGTTTTTCTTGTAAAGTGTTGGATTTTTTAAGCGACTTCAAAAAAGAAGGAGGTTATCAATTCATCTGAATGTTGCTTTTTTATGTATGTAACCGCAGAACTCAGCCATTTTTGAACCGCTTTTAAGATTTTTTTCTTTTTTTGAAAGATTATGCTTTGAGTTTGGTCCCGTTTGAAAGACAGTTTATTATATTAAAAATTAAAGGGTATCCCCATACAACATACATGTTTTTTAGGTGTATTAAAAACCGTAAAGGCCACAAAATTAATATTTTAAAAAACTGCGTGTCGCTATAGCTCCCAACAGCAGAAGTTAATAAAAAAATTAATGTAAAGTTTAAAGGGTGTATAGGTGACGATATTTGACCTATATATATCTCCGATATAATCCTAACTTTAGCTATTGGCAAGTTTTGGTAAATATTTTTTTATTTATTTATTTATAAAATGGTACAATACAATTACAAATTATATTCTAACATAAATTACAGTAAGGAAGATTTTAGTGGGAATCGACGGAGACGAAGAAATTAATTGTTTTTTTTTTTTGTAATAAAAAAGAATAAAGAAGATAGACTCGCGGCGAAAAAAGAGTACAACTCTGTAATAAAAATACATGTATTTTGTTTTTGTATAAATCTTTTTTGACTGTCAAATCAAAAAATGTTAAGATGAATTCGCCTTGTTCAATTGAAATTAAAATATTTTCTAGAGTAAAAAGTGTCCCATATATTGATCCAGCTGCTAAGGTACTTTCTAATAATATTAAAATACATTAAGTAATTTTTGAGTGATAGGGAACAGACAACAGACAACAAATAGTATTTCATATTTTAATTCGTTGAGTATCTGCACGACCAAGGTAATTCTGAAAATGTTGTTCCTTTACAGTTTTATTTAAGGCATATTCATAACAGGTAGACTCGCAGCGAAAAAAGAGTACAACTCTATAATAAAAATACTTACTTTTTGCTTTTGTATAAATCATTTTCGGCTGTCAAATATGTTAGTACATTTTGACACTGGAAGGTGGAGACAGAAAATAGTCAGTTGAACTCTCGAGTTTACCTGTTATTAATTCGCCTTAGTTTTATTGTATCGAAGGCCTTTTCATTCTCTGTATTGGCTGACAAATAATTTTTTATTTCATAATAAAGAATTATGAATGATCGCTAGTGAGTATGCAATATTCATATACGAGTTGTTCCTTGCGCATTCATTCACCATCTCGATCGATTTTATAAATGAAAGAGATATCGGGAAACCCAAATGAGATCGAAAGGTTAGGATGGTGAAAGAAGTCTTCCGACACAATTAATTGAATGTTATAAAGATAAAGTCTGCATCTGTATCTAGTTTTACTAACTTTTAAAACTAACTGTGCCCACACACGTTGTATGCGTCCTGACAATGTTTTGTTCGATTTTGTTTTGAAAGTAATGTACACTAAATTTTATGGTGCTTCACGTATTTACTTTATATAAAGATACCCAACCCTCGATAAAACTCTAAAATTTATATAATATTCTAAAAATTATTGTAAAGCTCTGTAAAAGGTGTTTAAAATATTTAAATAACAATGTAATTTCACAGAGTAAAAATACAAATTAAATAGAAATTTTATTTAATTGGCTTTTTGGCAGTAAGTAATTCATATTTTGTGATTATGTTAAAACAGCGCCATCTATTGCGCAACCGTGTTTTAAATATCTCGATTTTAATTCATTTTGTTATTATATTAAAACAGCGCCATCTGTTGCACAACCGTATTTAAAATAGCCCCCTTTGAATTCATTTTATTATTATTTTAAAACAGCACCATCTGTTACCCAACTGCGTTTAAAATATACCACTTTTAAAAATAAAATATGCCTTGAAGTATGCAGTATCTTTAAATCGCTAAAAAAAATCGGCATACTTTTAGTGCTTTTTCTTCACTTTCTTTTAGAAATATTTTTGCTAAAAAAATAATCCTGTATTGGAGTCAGGGATTTTGTTAAAATCCCTCCAAACAGAAAGACAGAGAGATATGAAATTAGTTACTATTGAAAAAGTCTACCATTTACTTATTTCTCTCACTGTACTCCCTCTGTTAACTCTCACTCAATTAACGGTCAATACATACACATGTGCATGCACAGCCAACACAAAAAACGTGTCTGCTCTAAAAATTCAGTAAAACTACACCGAACTCGAAATCCAAAAAGAAAGCTTTCGGTACAAGAATTTCGATACTTTACATTTCTAGCATTTATGCAAGTAGTTGGAGACGTGGAGCCTTACAGTAAGGACTTAAAATTTGTAACATAAAATGCAAGAAGATGCCAAACGGTAGAATTGCTTTTCAATCAAACAAAGAAAAGAAATTGTGTGTGTGTAAAAAAATATATTAAACGAAAAAAAAGAAAAGAAATTGCAGCATCTAAAAGTGAAAATGAAATATAAAATTTACAATAAATAAGAAAAGGTCAATATAAATAATTAATTATCAGCAGAAATTATTAATTTCGCAGCTTAAAAATTAAAATAAAAAATTGATAAAATTTTCTTGATTGAACAAGGCTAAAGGGAAAAAAATGTGAATTTGTAATTTTTTTTGTCGACTTTATAACAAGCTTTATTTCGTTGAAATACATATAGATACATAGTATACGAAAACTGACAGCTAGAGAAAAATACAAAAGAAAAGCAAAGAAAAAAAGCATGAAAAATATGAAAGAAAAAAAAACTAGAAAATAGTAAAATTAGTGACTAAAATTAAATTAAATAAAATTTAAAATAAGAAAAATAAGACTAACAAACAATTGTATAAAAAATTAATATTTACGTAAAAAAGAAAAAACATTATTTAATTAGTTTTTTTTTAATTTAGATTTTTAATAATTTTTAATTAAAGTAGGTGTGTTTTTCAACTAATTAAACAGTTTTTTGTTAAAGTTTTTGTTTGTTTTTTAATTTAAAGAAATGCATTGGCAAATAACAGGAAATAACCTTGACAGAGTGCATATGTACCTAAATGATATTTTAATAATAACAACAACAAAAACATTAATATTCCAGCTAAAACTTTGAATGTCAAATGATTAAATATAAAACAAAATTACTTAAGGTTTCCTTTTAAAAATTGAAAAAATAGCAAAAATATCTTTTGAAAATTTTCTATATTTCAAACAAAAATACTTTTATTCTATAAGTTTTGAGGGAAAACATTTACTTATCGATGACGCATTCCTTGAGAGTAGGGCAGAAGGTTAAATTACAAACCCAAAATGAAAGCAAAAAAAAAAAAAACAAAAAAAAAATGGAAAAAAGCAACGTTTCAGTTGAAAGCCAACTAAAAAAAACACTCAAATAGAAATAACAAATACATCACTTGTTATGTTTGAAAGCCTAAGAAAAAGGAAGAAAAACATAAATAAGAAATTAAAAGCTTTAAAACCATAACACACACAAAACCCACCAAGAATATACTCCGAATATAAGAAAATAATTACCACCCACAACTACTACGCTTCTAAGCAACTCTGCTCAAGCACTCTCTCTCTCTCTCTTTCTCTCTCTTCTCTCATAACACTTTTCTAAACATTATTTGTGATTGTAAACACTCTCTCTCTTACACTCACTTTCCTTGTCACTTATTAGTATTATTATTATTGTAAATATTGTATTTTTGTCAGTCATCACAGTCACTTTGACTACATGTCGTCTAGTGTGGTATTTAACAAAAGGATAATAATAATAGTATGATGGTCTTGTCATCCTTAAAACGTCTGTCATGTCTGTCTCTTCCTCTCTATTTGTGATTGTACGCAAAAAATAATCACAACAATATTATTACACGGCAGCATTTAATGGTAGTAGAAGCAAAATAAAAAAAAAAACATTTTTCAGTTTGGGGCCAAATAGAAAAGCAAATAGAAAAGAAAAAGAAACTACAAAAATGTATCACAATTTAAGCTGTGATAACAAAATACAATACAAACAGTTAGCAAAGAGCAGGCCATAATAAAACATGTGCTAAGTGTGAAAGTAAAATGTTAAAACTTTAAATAAATTATAATTAAAAAAAATCAAGCAGCTGGGTAAATTTTAAATTAATTAATTTCTGGCCCTAATTCACTAACAAAACACAGTTAAAGAACTTAAAATTAAAATCGCGAAAAAAACTTTTAATTAAATGAAAAGAAGAAAAAAAAAATATAAGCATCAACTGCTGCAAACAGACAAAATAAAATCTTTGACAAAATCATAAAAAAAATATTTTTGGAGTTTATAGTTTTTGAGAGCTTCTTACCCAAAGGGTAAGCGTTAAAGGTAGACGCTTGTACGTTCTGACAATATTTCGATTTCGATTTTGCTTTGAAATTTTAAGTTTCTTGCGTATTTACTTTATATAAAGGCAGCCATCCCTAAATTCTAACAATTATTGTAAAACTCTGTAAAATATTAAATATTATTTTATAACAGCGCCATATGATGCGCAACATTGCTTAAAATATAAAATATACTGCAGTAAATATCTGCAGTAACTTTAAATCGGTAAAAAATCGGCATATTTTCACTGCATTTTCTCCAATTTCTGTTGGAAATAAGATATTTTTGCCGAAAAAAGTATCCTATATTGGAATCAGGATACTAAGGTACGTCCTCGCAAAATTTTGTTAAAATCTATTCAGTAGTTTTTACGTGATGCGGAAACAAAGCGAAAGACAGATATTTTTATTATATATAGATTATTGTAGATCTCTGTAAAAGACAGACGGAAAATAAGTTACTCATTATTTTAAAAAAGCGCCATCTGTTGCGCAACATTCCTTAAAATATACTGCTTTCAAAAATGAAAGATGCCTTAAAGTATGCAGTACCTTTAAATCGGTAAAAAATCGGCATACTTTCACTGTATTTTCTCCACATTCTCTTGGAAGTAAGATACTTTTGCGGAAAAAAGTTACCTATATTGGAATATAGTAAGGTACATCCTCACAAAATTTTGTTAAAATCTATTCAGTAGTTTTTGCATGATGCGAACACAAAGCACAGACAGAGAGTCCGGCAGGAAATGAGTTACTATGTTATTATATGTATAGATATGGGGATTGTGCACCATCAATTGTTTATTGGGGTTCCTTTGTGGTCGTACTAGCAGAAATGACGTCAAATGTTCTGGTTACGTAAAAGATGTAGTCACGCCAGAAATAGTCGAATAAATTCATGGAATGTTATTGGACGATTGGAAAAAGAAAGTTGGTCATGTGATAGGCATTCCAACCGAGAGGAGCATATATCAGATTTTGTATTAATATGCAAGCTTCAAACCAAAACACCTACATAACACCAGAGGCGCTGCAACACTGATTTAAAAATAATCAAAAAAGTGCAAATGCAGTGTTGCCATAAGTCCCCCGGGGGTACAAAAAGTCACTGCAGTTTTGCAAATGCTTTAACGATGTGCTCATGGGGAAAATGGGGCACCAGACGCTAGGGTTCCTGGAACTTAAAACTGGAAGAATAGGTCTGTTTAATTATGGGTTTTTGCAAGGCTCGACCAGTTTCCAAACGACCGGTACCACGGGAACTGGTGGCCCCACAGAGAGCAGCCCCTCTCTGTGGCCGGTTGTTGGGGTTCACGTAGTGGTTGTGGTTAAGATCGATGTATGCAGGGATGGTGCATTGTTAATCAAAGTGTGTTGTTGCACTCTCAACAGAAAGTAGTTTGGATAGCCTTCAAAGACCCCTAAACAAGAGGTTAGAAAATAGGTCCAGGCTTGCCATGTTCTATAAATTGCTACTCATTGTGACTGTGCAGTATATCTAGTGCAAAATGGGTGCCATTACACACATAAAGTGTGATGTTACTACACATTGGGGACGCTAGTTTACGTTTTAATTTCACTCGGTAGTAAGATCACCATCGGATAAGAGCCAACGCGGCTAGGTGCCGTCGTTAGTCTTGATCACATCTGTTGCCATAAGTGAAGCTTTACTATCACACTAACCATCTGTCTTATCTACTCTTATCCCTTTCCAAACGAAGGAACACCAGTCAAATATGCATAAGTTGCCTGAGTATTACTTCTCTTTAAAGTGCCGGTTCTTGAGTAATTTTCGCCGTACAAGTTAAACAAAAAAAAAAAAAATAATAAAAAAATAAGATTGGAGGCAACCTTGAGCACGTGCAGGACAAATAAAACATATTATCTACGGCGGCGAACTATCCGCTGCGACTCAGTCAGCTTGGTTCTCTGCTTAAAAAAAAACAACCCTGATAAAATGAAAAATGTTACTGCTAAACCTAAACCCCGTCTTCATTTGCTATCAACAAGTCATAACAAAAGTCAAATTTCATATAAAAAACAGTATTAATAATAATGTTTTTTAATAATAATGAAGTTTGACTTTGGTTAAGACATGTTAATGACTAATGGAGACGGGGGGTAAGAGGCCATCTTCACTAGTCATCAAATTAAATAAAATATAAACATGACGCCGGCGGAGCAACGGAATTAATTTGTACCTGTTCTTATAGTTAGGTCATTTTCTGTTTTAACCAAGGCGAATTCATACCAGGTGGAAGCGATAGCCCAGCTGATTATTTTTTGCTCTCGTTTTGTTTGCTAATGTCTTGTCAAAAATACATTGTTTCATATCTGCTAATCTGATGAATTCGCCTTGGTTTAAACATAATTTTCTGATGTCCAACAATGTTGTTTGAATGCTTATTGCACAGCAGATAGTAGAAGTGACATTGGGCAACAGATGGCGCCGTCCGAAAATACTACTGTCAACCCAAAATATAACAACAATGTCATTGTCACGTTATAAAATAGTCTTTATAACAAATGTTAAAACTTGGAAATAACATTAACATGGGCGATCTACATTTAATACTAACATGATGTTAGTGTTAATGTTTATCATTTTATGTCTAATGTAGACTGGGGGTAAACAAGAGCTTAAGGCGTAAAATAACTGACAAAAAATTGTCATGTACATACAAAATGTATGAAGCTAACCTAAATAGCAGCGTCAACGCAATTGGCAATTGGAAAATCCAATTTTGACAGAGCGTTAGATAGTGAAGTTGGGTGTAAACAAAATGTTATTGTTTTTTTTTTTGTGTAAGAGTGGTACCATTTTAGCTATTTTCTGCCTTATCGAGCGATTTGATCTCTATTTTGCGTCTTAATTTATTAGATTTTACTAATCAAAATATGTTAACATTACTGTTTATCACAAAACGTTGCGCTCCTATTTAGGTTTGTTCAAAGCTAGACGCTAGACGTCGTTACGCTTTACGCCCTTGTTTAGGTTAGTCAGTTAGCGTTTAGAAAAATATCTAAAAATGATTTTGTATTAAGGGATGTCAAATTTCTCTACGTATTATTTTACATTTACACAAAATATTGCTTTCATACTATCACACTTTCTCATAATAAAATATTTTTTGGACAAATCTTAATACTCAGCATTATAGTGTGAAAGGGGCTTAACAGTGTAACAACTATAATTTTTGTTGTTTTTATTGTTGTTATTATAATATTAATAATAGTTTTTTTATGTTATTATAGTTATTATTACTTTAATTACTATTATTATTATACACGCATTTTACTACAACTTTTACAACAACTAAAAATAGTAAGGGAAACAAACACGTTGTCAAAGTCTCCAAATAATTTACAACGACACAAACATAACGGTATAAAAAGAAACGAAAAACACATAACGACTACAGAAAAAAATATACAAAAAAAAGATATGAATATTTTTTTTAATTTAATGTAAATGAAATAAGGAAACCTGTCTTCTCTCCCTCTCTCGCTGGTTAAAATGGAAGGAAGTTAAAAAAATATGAAAACAAAAACAAAGAAAAAAAAACAAGCCGTTAAATAAGTAAAGGAAGGAATGAGTGAGTGTGAGAAATATAACATGAAGGATACAATTCTTTTTATTTTAATTTTCTAAAGTACAAAAACTAGAATTTTTGTGAGATATTTTTTTTATTTTGTTAGATTTCATGCCTTCTGCATGTTGCATATTCTTTAGACACATGCAGACACACACTCACACATACACAAAAAAAAAAAAAAAATCATGCAACAACTTTTCATATAATTGTCTGTAGGTATTTAACAAGAATGCTCTTATAAAAAGGAAGCTCATAGTATTTTTATTCTACTCAAACACACTTAGGCATACATTAACAAATTCATATTTGTGTTTGTATGTATGCACTAGTATGTGTGTGTATGAATGTATGCATGTTACAGTTTTATGCTAAAACATGAACGAGTTTCCTGTTAAAAAATAAACGCATAAAAACAAACATTTATTTTTTTATTTTTGTTATTTTTCATTCAACAACTATGCAATTGAAATCAAGTTACTGAACAAAAAAAAAACTACTAAAATAATATTATAAGGAAAACAGAAAATAAAGGAAACAAATATAATAAACCTCAAATTAAAATGAAATTAAAAACATAATTATTAAGGCAACAACAAAAAAAAAGTTGGTCAAAAATCTGCAATATAAAAAAAAACTTTAGTTAAAATAAAATTTTTAAAAAAATATTATAGTGAAATTATAGTGAAAATTAAAGTTAAATAAGCAAAAATAAAGCCTCATTAAAAATATATCTATCGGACAGCAGCAACGCTATAGTTTAAATGCATTTTATTTATTATTTTTATTTAACCAACAAATATAAACAAAAACCATAATAAAAATTTTAATCAGCTTGCAAGCAGCTAAAACAACAAACAATATTTTAATGTATCCTTAATATTTAAAACAGGTAAGTGAGTTGTTTTTATGTTACAAAATCATAGTTAAGAATTTATATATTATTAATTAATACAGGGTGGCGGGATCAAATTGATTTAACTAATTTACAATTTATAACTTTTTTACTTAAAAAAAATATGATTTTCAGTAATGGAAATCTTTATTTGGTCCTTTAAAATTTTATTTATTTTCTGTTTGCTATACTACAGCTGTCTAGTCCACAAATGTTTAAAATGATTGACTTACTATAAAATTTGTAAAAATTATAGCATCTTCCGATAAGGTGATTAATTTTAAGCCATCTTGTAGATGATTAATATTCGTTAATAAATAGATATTTATCACTTGAAATAAAATTTCGAATTTATTTATTTAAAACTAGCTATTCCCGGTGCGCTTCGCTACACCCATCTACATAAATACTATAAACACTTGAAAGAAAACGCACGCTATTCGCATGTCAAAAATGTTTTATTGTATATGCAAGGTACGTAGCCCCACTGCTCCCATCCAATCTTTTTGTACGATAATAATTTTTTACTCTGTATGCGATGTACCACGCCCACTACACTAATCCAGTCTGTTTACTAGATTATGCACTTTAGTATCAGGGTTAGTTGTGCAAATTTTTAAGACTCTAAATATTGTAGTTTCCTTGGTACACAGTAATAATTTATCACTTTGTATGGGAGCATCCACGCCCACTGTCCCAATCCAGTCTGTATTTTGCTAGACTATCCACATTACTATGACGGTTACTTGTGCAAAGTTTCAAGGCTCTATCTATTGTAGTTCTCCAGTTATACGATAATAATTTTTCACTTTGTATGGGGCGTAGACTATGCACATTTGTAGCAGGGTTACTTATGCAAATTTTCAAGACTCTACTCGTTGTAGTTCTTCAGGTACACGATAATAAGTGTTCACTTTGTATGGGAGGTACCATGCCCACCTTCCACCATCCAGTCTGTATTCCGTTAGACTATGCCTATTAGTATGATGGTTACTTGTGCAAATTTTCAAGACTCCACCCATTGTAGTGCTTCAGGTACACATTAATAATTGATCACTTTGTAAGGGAGATACCACGCCCACTATTCCAATTCAGCCTGTGTTTTGCTAAACAATATATATTAATACGGGCGTTACTTGTGAAAAATTTCAAAGATATACCTATTATAGTTCCCTAGCTACTTAAAAGTGGGCGTAAATGTGGGCGTGTTCAATTTTCTATCCATAAAAAAACCTAAGTTGGGTTACAATGAAGACAGAAAAAAAAATTTGCGAAATCGGTCAAGCCGTTCTCAAGTTATGCGCTTAGCAACGGACATCATTTCATTTTTATTTAAGGGGTGATCCATATCGAGGTTCCCTACTTTTTTAAAGAAAAAAAACACAGAAAATTCAAATTTAATGGATAATGTTTATTATCATTTCAAAGAACATTCTTTGGCATTTATTTTTTGAAGATTATGTCTATCAAATGTTGGCCGTTGCTACGTCGCAGATGGTCCATCCGTTGAGTCAATTTTTTAATGACTCGTAACTGGCGAATGACATGCGGGTTTGCCCGCATAAAATTTAGACTAATAAATCTATTGATTGATGCGATGTGTGGGAAGTGGTGCCGTATTTCTGAAACCAAATGGTGCCGAGATCACGAGCTTCAATTTCAGGCATCATATAGT
The DNA here is from genome assembly GCA_949628195.1 of Phasia obesa. Lineage (NCBI taxonomy): Eukaryota > Metazoa > Arthropoda > Insecta > Diptera > Tachinidae > Phasia > Phasia obesa. The sequence goes on along the minus strand of OX451217.1, from coordinate 145,331,504 downwards.
CGGTTATCATAGCACGATAACGGTTGCCATTGACGGTTACGTTCGCACCGGCATCATTTTTAATGGGCCTCATCGCTAAACAAAATTTGCCTAGAAAACGTAATGGAAAACGGATCTTCTTGGAACTTTTCAAGAGCCCATAGAGCGAAGCGATTCAGGCATAAGTCTTTCCATTATGAAATGCCAAACAATACAGAAGAAAAATAACATGCATGATACGACTCACACGTGATCTGTCAAAAAAAGGATATTGAAAAAAGTACCTCGAAAATTCTTTTTAAAACGAAAATCCTTTTGACAGTTTTACACTCAAGCCACATTTATACAAGGTAAACTCGCTAGGATTAGCTCAAATATTAATGAGAAAATTTTATTGTTTTTTATATGGAGTTTGTCATTTCGAAGACTTTTTAAGGGGGAAAGAAAATGTCTTCTAAATGTCTTCTAAATGTCAAGCTCCATATAAAAATATTTAAAATTTTCCCTTCAATATTTTAGCTCCTCCTCCTAGTGAGTTTACCTGGTATAATTGTGCCTTAGTTAAACCTTTATAAAAAACAAGCTGTGCCCGCTATATTTTACTCGATTTGGTTTTTAAATTATTCCACACCAATTGTAAGACTCTTACTTTAATAGTGCTTCAGTTATGGTTTATGTATTTACTTTATATAAATGTACCCATCCCTGGATTAAATTCTTTATATGAAAAATCTAAAATTTATAAAAAAAATTTTAAAAATTATTGCAAGGCTCTGTAAAAGGTGTTCAAAATATTTTAATAACAACGTAATTCCGCAAAGTAAAAATACAAATCAAATACAAATTTTATTCAATTGGTTATTTGGCTGTAAGTAATTATAATATTTTGTCATTATTTTAAAAACGCGCCATCTGTTGCACAACCCTGTTTAAAATATCCCGCTTTAAAAAATAAAAGATGCCTTAAATTATGCAGTACATTTAAATCGGTAAGAAAAAGTCAGCGTACTTTTACTGTTTTTTCTCTTTATTATATCTTAGAAATAAGGCAAAAGTATCCTATATTGGAATCAGGGTGCTTAGGTACCTCTCCAAAAAATTTTTTTAAAATCCATCCAGTAGTTTTACGTGATGCGAACACAAATGAAAAGAAGACAGACAAACAGACGGAAACGAGTTTTTATTTTATTATATGGATAGATTTGAGAAGCATTTGCTCAATAACCTTCAATGGAAGATTATATGTTTCAACAGGAATTTTAACTTAAGTACAACAGTGGGCCCAACGATTAAAAAATTATTATTTTGTTAAGGAAAGCTTTTAAGTGTGTAGATTTTTTAAAACAATATTACACATACTTTTTTGTATTTAATTATTGTTATTCACATAGCATTTTCTAAAATACTATTGTGATTAGATTTCATTAGACCCACTGTGATGCCCAACTACTATAGACTTTTCACTTAAGAAATCAAATCAGTCCCTGAGTTAGTTAAGGTCCTAAAAGTTAACTTTGTGTAAATATTTAAATTTGGGTTCCAGAAGAGGAAGATGGGCCTTACTAAAATTGGTTTAGTATATTGATGCTTCTTCATCCAAAAGGCTTTGTTCACTACTCACACTACAAGAAATGCTTTGATATAAGTGCAATTGTACAAAGACCTGTCACTATGTCTACCATAGATGTTACTGTGAATTCTTAGGACGTGTGGCAGTAATTTCAGACAGACTGCCAAAGGATTCTTAATAATCTTACAGAAGTATTTTCTAAATCAGATGCTGCAAATTGACCAATGAAATATTTTTATTTCAAAACTAAGTAAAAAACAAAAAAATAAAAATTTATGTGAAAGCTTTAAGTGCTTAACTCTTATTAATTTTTTCTATTTAGATGCTTATTTTTTTTTCCTGTAAAAAAATTGAAAAGAAAATTGGACTAATGACCAGTACTTACTGTTAATCGCCAAAAAATATTCTCTAATTTCTCCATGTAGTTTTACTAATGGCCACTCCAAACAATGTATAATTTATTGGCGTTGCAAAAAATAAAAGAAGACAAAACTGAAGTTTATTTTTTCTTTCAGATGAAAAGAGCAAAATTTCCACAGTCAAATATTTTCTTCTTAGAAATTTTAATTATTTTTTTAAATCAATAATTTTTTGGCAGAATGTTTGTTTAAATGACATCCATTTCACTTCATTTTACTTTCCATAACTTTTAAATCTTTTTAATTTTTTTGCTTGCTGGTTTGTTGTTGGTTTGTGTAAGTTGTTTTTCTATTCAAGCTCTTTTGAACCCTTAACCACAAAACCAAATTGCAGTTGTGGTAAATATAAATTTGTAAGTTTATTTGTAACATCAATTGAATAATAATTTTAAGTAACATTTACTTTTATGAAAAAAGTTGCTTAAAGAAAATGTTAAAAAAGTGGTCTAAAGAAGTACCTTTAAGAAATAGTACCTTTTAGTAAAAGGGTTTTTAAAATGTATTTTTGAAAGAACTTTTAAGAAACTTTTTTTGGCCACTGAAGGCCGTTTTATTACATAATTTTATAAATAAATAAATAAATAAATAAATAAATAAATAAATAAATAAGAAAAAGTACCTTTAGAAAGACTTACCTAAAAAATGTTTTAAATAAAATTATATTAAAAATAAATCAGTCAAGTGCGAGTTAGTCTTACAAACCTTCCCTACTAAGTTCAGTAAAACTTAAAAATTCAAGTTGTTAATTTTTTCCTTTTAAAAATGGTTATAAATTTCACAATCATAATAAATACTTATTTGTTGGCACTATTTAGTTGTCAAAATATTTTATTCCATAATACAAAAATATTTTTTAATCCTTTAAGATGCAAACCTCTTAATATCTCGATCTCGAAACAAGAAATATATGACTTATACCATTTTCATAATCAAGGGCTCATTTAACAAATAAGATACTCGGCTGTGTCGTATGATTTTATATCCTTCACCAAAGCAAAGTTTCGATTTATTGATACCGTCTTATGAGGCCATATAAATATTCCCTGAGGCTGGTTGCCATCTGGAATAACTTTTTATATTTAAGCCGAAAAAAGAATAAAAACAAATTCAATATAGACCCCCGTTCTACCAGTGCCTCGATATATCAGTCTGGGGGTTGCTTGTTTGATTCCTGCCAAAGACTCTGGGTATTTTCTGCAAAAAGCTTTGCAGGTTGTGTTGTCTTAAAAAAAAGATTTTAAAAAGCATAAAGTCCTTTGAAAAACTTATCCAATTTTGTCTAACAATTATGTTTCATTTTCACCTGGTCAATAGTCATAGCAAAGCATAAAAATCTTAGAAAAGAATCATACAGTGACCATCCAAGGGATTCATTGCTAACCCTCGTGAACCTTAGGCGTGTATGTGTGAAATACTGCCTTCCATTAGGGCCTTTTATATTATTAAAACCAATAAAAACCTGTAAAAAACGAAACAAAAATTGCCCTCTCTTCCACAAATAGACGGGATCCGTTGGTTCGCTCTTCAATCATTAGTTCTAGATTGGACAGACCAGAGCATGAAAACATACAAAAATTGATATAATATTGGTCCCAAATAGAGCACTTTTGTGCTCCTCTAAGGTCCTTTAAAACTATTTGCGGTCCATTGGCCACCCTCTAATATAAAATCATTATAACCAGGAAAAAAAAACGAAACTAAAATTGCCCTTCCCCCTATAAATAAACAGTTGTCCCATACCAGTCTGCATACATTTATTCGCTCTTTATTCATTAGTGCTATTTTGGTCAGACCAAAGCATGTAAAACTACAAAAATTAATTCAATATTGCTCTTAAATAGGCTCCTTTATCCTCATAGGTCCCGTTTCAGTTCATCGGCCACTGTTTAAAATTTATTAGTAAAAAAATAGGATAAAATCTTAACCACCGAAGAAAAACGTCAAAACCAACTTAAACAAATATGAGAAAATATAGAAGTAGATGTGGTTTTTTGTCCGGTGCTTTGTATGGCATGGACTGAGGAAGCTAATATTAAGAAGAAAAATATTCGAATATTAAAATTATCACAAGTTATCTAGATTCCTCAGAAAATCCATTGACGGACTAGTGGATGTCATCAAATCCATTTCCATGTTAATAAGGATTCACAATATATATAAATATATGTATCTAAAGAAGTCGTAAATTAATATTGTAGAGTTAACAAACAGTATTGTAAACTTCATGTGTGATAAAGGCTATAAAAAATAAAAGATTTTATATATTTTATTTGGAAAATCATATATTAAAATCAACCATGCCGCATATATAGTATGTGAATTAAATCTGAAATTCAGTTTTTAATATTTCATTTATTTATCAAGTGACGTGGGAATTTATTCAAATTGCGTTAGTGTTAGTAATTTATTTTCAAAAAAAAAGAAGAAAAAAAATTAACATAAAATTTTTTCTTTTCTCTTGCTATTGTATTTCTGCTACTAGAGATTCATTATTATGACGGTTGTTGAGTCAACAGCGTTTGACTAAATTCGTGTGTGCATTGCAGCGAACCAAAGGAATCTTTTTTTTTTTGTTTAATTTCTATTTAAATAGCGAAAATAAAATACATATATAATACAAAAAATAATAGAAAAAATGTTATTTCATTTTTACTGCATGCTATTAGTTAAATTTCCACACAGAGTTATCAGAACTTTAGTGTTTTTGCATACATTATATTGTTGAAATATTAGGGAGGCGCATAAAGAAAGGATCAGTTAAGAGTTTAAATTAGAGATGTAAAAATTTATTTTTAATAAATTTGTAAAGCTTACAAGCTTATTTCAACGTACTTTTTATTAGAATGTTTTATAAGTCAGGCCTCTCTACGTCTGCGTAATATTTTTCACTTTGCGCATTTCAATTAAAAATTGCTCATACGTCTAGTAAGATGCTTTTTATAAATATATGAAATCTAAACTATTCATACGATTGTTATACCCTTCAACACAGGTGGAAAGCGTATATAAGGTTGTCATTCCGCGTGTCATTTCTACAATATTCATTTCCGACCTTATACATAGAGGAGTTGATTAAGCGATGTTCTACTGTCCGTCTATATTCGGGTTGAAATCAACTTTGCCAAGGCACCAGAAGAGATACAGAAAATTTAAGCTCACTAATATGCCACGCATAGTTTCGAAAATTTCGCTAATGCTATTCAGCAACATCAGACCATTCCATTCCATTTAATACTGTGGGCAAAAAACCCTGCCTACCTACACATATTTTTCACATTGTTTTTATTTTTTTCGGTTGTAATGATTCACTATATCGCATGGAGTGCATACAGATCAAGGGGGATTAATTACTCCTGATTTTTGTTTGTTGTTAGGTTGGTGAGTTTTTTCTGTTTTGATTTGTATTAAAGGGCTATATAGAAAGCAAATAACAATTAGGTAGCCGATTGACCCACAGGGTACACACTGGGAACCAGGAGCAGTCATTATTCACATTGGGGGGGCCAGTGTGACCAATGTACTTTAGTCTGAACATTTTAACGCAATATAGATCGCAGGAGGGTCCTAAGTTTTACAAAAAATTTTCTGTAAAATTTTTACAAAAAAAAAACTTTCGATAAAATTTTTACAAAAAGTTTAGGTAAAATGTTTAAAAATAAAATTTTTAGAAATATTTTCGATAAAATATTTTAAAAAAATTTTTCGATAAAATTTTTAGAAAAATATTTCGATAAAATTATTAGAAAAAAATTTTGATAACATTTTTAGAAAAAATGTTCGATAAAATTTTTAGAAAAAATTACCGATAAAATTAAAAAAAAATCACAAAATTATTGATAAAGTTTGTTTTTTTAAAATTTCGATACAAATTTTTATAAAAGATTTCAATCAAATTATCTATAATTTTTTACAAAAAATTTTCGATAAATTAAAAAAAAAAATTCCATACATTTTTACTAAAAATTTCCATAAATTTTTGCCAAAAATTTTTCATAAATTTTTGCCAAAATTTTTTTATAAATTTTTACCAAAAATTTTTCATAAATTTTTGCTATAAATTTTTTATAAATTTTTACCAAAAATTTTCTATAAATTTTTGCTATAAATTTTTTATAAATTTTTACCAAAAATTTTCTATAAATTTTTACCAAAAATTTTCTATAAATTTTTACCAAAAATTTTCTATAAATTTTTACCAAAAATTTTCTATAAATTTTTACCAAAAATTTTCTATAAATTTTTACCAAAAATTTTCTATAAATTTTTACCAAAAATTTTCTATAAATTTTTACCAAAAATTTTCTATAAATTTTTACCAAAAATTTTTTATAAATTTTTACCAAAAATTTTCTATAAATTTTTACCAAAAATTTTTTATAAATTTTTACCAAAAATTTTCTATAAATTTTTACCAAAAATTTTCTATAAATTTTTACCAAAAATTTTCCATAAATTTTTACCAAAAATTTTCTATAAATTTTTACCAAAAATTTTCCATAAATTTTTACCAAAAATTTTCTATAAATTTTTACCAAAAATTTTCTATAAATTTTTACCAAAAATTTTCTATAAATTTTTACCAAAAATTTTCTGTAAACTTTTACCAAAAATTTTCTATAAATTTTTATCAAAAATTTTCTATAAATATTTATCAAAAATTTTCTATAAATTTTTATCAAAAATTTTCTATAAATTTTTATCAAAAATTTTCTATAAATTTTTATCAAAAATTTTCTATAAATTTTTATCAAAAATTTTCTATAAATTTTTACCAGAAAATTTTCTATAAATTTTTACCAGAAAATATTCTATAAATTTTTACCAGAAAATTTTCCATAAATTTTTACCAGAAAATTTTCTATAAATTTTTACCAGAAAATTTTCTATAAATTTTTACCAGAAAATTTTCTATAAATTTTTACCAGAAAATTTTCTATAAATTTTTACCAGAAAATTTTCTATAAATTTTTACCAGAAAATTTTCTATAAATTTTTACCAGAAAATATTCTATAAATTTTTACCAGAAAATATTCTATAAATTTTTACCAGAAAATTTTCTATAAATTTTTACCAGAAAATTTTCTATAAATTTTTACCAGAAAATTTTCTATAAATTTTTACCAGAAAATTTTCTATAAATTTTTACCAGAAAATTTTCTATAAATTTTTACCAGAAAATTTTCTATAAATTTTTACCAGAAAATTTTCTATAAATTTTTACCAGAAAATTTTCTATAAATTTTTACCAGAAAATTTTCTATAAATTTTTACCAGAAAATTTTCTATAAATTTTTACCAGAAAATTTTCTAAAAATTTTTATCAGAAAATTTTCTAAAAATTTTTATCAGAAAATTTTCTAAAAATTTTTATCAGAAAATTTTCTAAAAATTTTTATCAGAAAATTTTCTAAAAATTTTTATCAGAAAATTTTCTAAAAATTTTTATCAGAAAATTTTCTAAAAATTTTTATCAGAAAATTTTCTAAAAATTTTTATCAGAAAATTTTCTAAAAATTTTTATCAGAAAATTTTCTATAAATTTTTACCAGAAAATTTTCTATAAATTTTTACCAGGAAATTTTCTATAAATTTTTACCAGAAAATTTTCTATAATTTTTTACCAGAAAATTTTCTATAAATTTTTACCAGAAAATTTTCTATAAATTTTTACCAGAAAATTTTCTATAAATTTTTACCAGAAAATTTTCTATAAATTTTTACCAGAAAATTTTCTATAAATTTTTACCAGAAAATTTTCTATAAATTTTTACCAGAAAATTTTCTATAAATTTTTACCAGAAAATTTTCTATAAATTTTTACCAGAAAATTTTCTATAAATTTTTACCAGAAAATTTTCTATAAATTTTTACCAGAAAATTTTCTATAAATTTTTACCAGAAAATTTTCTATAAATTTTTACCAGAAAATTTTCTATAAATTTTTACCAGAAAATTTTCTATAAATTTTTACCAGAAAATTTTCTATAAATTTTTACCAGAAAATTTTCTATAAATTTTTACCAGAAAATTTTCTATAAATTTTTACCAGAAAATTTTCTATAAATTTTTACCAGAAAATTTTCTATAAATTTTTACCAGAAAATTTTCTATA
>OX451217.1:145106377-145323223 GCA_949628195.1 Phasia obesa | reverse complement strand
TACCAGAAAATTTTCTAAAAATTTTTACCAGAAAATTTTCTAAAAATTTTTACCAGAAAATTGTCTATAAATTTTTACCAGAAAATTTTCTAAAATTTTTACCAGAAAATTGTCTATAAATTTTTACCAGAAAATTGTCTATAAATTTTTACCAGAAAATTGTCTATAAATTTTTACCAGAAAATTGTCTATAAATTTTTACCAGAAAATTTTCTATAAATTTTTACCAGAAAATTTTCTATAAATTTTTACCAGAAAATTTTCTATAAATTTTTACCAGAAAATTTTCTATAAATTTTTACCAGAAAATTTTCTATAAATTTTTACCAGAAAATTTTCTATAAATTTTTACCAGAAAATTTTTCTATAAATTTTTACCAGAAAATTTTCTATAAATTTTTACCAGAAAATTTTCTATAAATTTTTACCAGAAAATTTTCTATAAATTTTTACCAGAAAATTTTCTATAAATTTTTTACCAGAAAATTTTCTATAAATTTTTACCAGAAAATTTTCTATAAATTTTTACCAGAAAATTTTCTATAAATTTTTACCAGAAAATTTTCTATAAATTTTTACCAGAAAATTTTCTATAAATTTTTACCAGAAAATTTTCTATAAATTTTTACCAGAAAATTTTCTATAAATTTTTACCAGAAAATTTTCTATAAATTTTTACCAGAAAATTTTCTATAAATTTTTACCAGAAAATTTTCTATAAATTTTTACCAGAAAATTTTCTATAAATTTTTACCAGAAAATTTTCTATAAATTTTTACCAGAAAATTTTCTATAAATTTTTACCAGAAAATTTTCTATAAATTTTTACCAGAAAATTTTCTATAAATTTTTACCAGAAAATTTTCTATAAATTTTTACCAGAAAATTTTCTATAAATTTTTACCAGAAAATTTTCTATAAATTTTTACCAGAAAATTTTCTATAAATTTTTACCAGAAAATATTCTATAAATTTTTACCAGAAAATTTTCTATAAATTTTTACCAGAAAATTTTCTATAAATTTTTACCAGAAAATTTTCTATAAATTTTTACCAGAAAATTTTCTATAAATTTTTACCAGAAAATTTTCTATAAATTTTTACCAGAAAATTTTCTATAAATTTTTACCAGAAAATTTTCTATAAATTTTTACCAGAAAATTTTCTATAAATTTTTACCAGAAAATTTTCTATAAATTTTTACCAGAAAATTTTCTATAAATTTTTACCAGAAAATTTTCTATAAATTTTTACCAGAAAATTTTCTATAAATTTTTACCAGAAAATTTTCTATAAATTTTTACCAGAAAATTTTCTATAAATTTTACCAGAAAATTTTCTATAAATTTTTACCAGAAAATTTTCTATAAATTTTTACCAGAAAATTTTCTATAAATTTTTACCAGAAAATTTTCTATAAATTTTTACCAGAAAATTTTCTATAAATTTTTACCAGAAAATTTTCTATAAATTTTTACCAGAAAATTTTCTATAAATTTTTACCAGAAAATTTTCTATAAATTTTTACCAGAAAATTTTCTATAAATTTTTACCAGAAAATTTTCTATAAATTTTTACCAGAAAATTTTCTATAAATTTTTACCAGAAAATTTTCTATAAATTTTTACCAGAAAATTTTCTATAAATTTTTACCAGAAAATTTTCTATAAATTTTTACCAGAAAATTTTCTATAATTTTTACCAGAAAATTTTCTATAAATTTTTACCAGAAAATTTTCTATAAATTTTTACCAGAAAATTTCTATAAATTTTTACCAGAAAATTTCTATAAATTTTTACCAGAAAATTTTCTATAAATTTTTACCAGAAAATTTTCTATAAATTTTTACCAGAAAATTTTCTATAAATTTTTACCAGAAAATTTTCTATAAATTTTTACCAGAAAATTTTCTATAAATTTTTACCAGAAAATTTTCTATAAATTTTTACCAGAAAATTTTCTATAAATTTTTACCAGAAAATTTTCTATAAATTTTTACCAGAAAATTTTCTATAAATTTTTACCAGAAAATTTTCTATAAATTTTTACCAGAAAATTTTCTATAAATTTTTACCAGAAAATTTTCTATAAATTTTTACCAGAAAATTTTCTATAAATTTTTACCAGAAAATTTTCTATAAATTTTTACCAGAAAATTTTCTATAAATTTTTACCAGAAAATTTTCTATAAATTTTTACCAGAAAATTTTCTATAAATTTTTACCAGAAAATTTTCTATAAATTTTTACCAGAAAATTTTCTATAAATTTTTACCAGAAAATTTTCTATAAATTTTTACCAGAAAATTTTCTATAAATTTTTACCAGAAATTTTCTATAAATTTTTACCAGAAAATTTTCTATAAATTTTTACCAGAAAATTTTCTATAAATTTTTACCAGAAAATTTTCTATAAATTTTTACCAGAAAATTTTCTATAAATTTTTACCAGAAAATTTTCTATAAATTTTTACCAGAAAATTTTCTATAAATTTTTACCAGAAAATTTTCTATAAATTTTTTACCAGAAAATTTTCTATAAATTTTTACCAGAAAATTTTCTATAAATTTTTACCAGAAAATTTTCTAAAAATTTTTACCAGAAAATTTTCTAAAAATTTTTACCAGAAAATTTTCTAAAAATTTTTACCAGAAAATTTTCTAAAAATTTTTACCAGAAAATTTTCTAAAAATTTTTACCAGAAAATTTTCTAAAAATTTTTACCAGAAAATTTTCTAAAAATTTTTACCAGAAAATTTTCTAAAAATTTTTACCAGAAAATTTTCTAAAAATTTTACCAGAAAATTTTCTAAAAATTTTTACCAGAAAATTTTCTAAAAATTTTTACCAGAAAATTTTCTAAAAATTTTTACCCAGAAAATTTTCTAAAAATTTTTACCAGAAAATTTTCTAAAAATTTTTACCAGAAAATTTTCTAAAAATTTTTACCAGAAAATTTTCTAAAAATTTTTACCAGAAAATTTCTAAAAATTTTTACCAGAAAATTGTCTATAAATTTTTACCAGAAAATTTTCTATAAATTTTTACCAGAAAATTGTCTATAAATTTTTACCAGAAAATTTTCTATAAATTTTTACCAGAAAATTTTCTATAAATTTTTACCAGAAAATTTTCTATAAATTTTTACCAGAAAATTTTCTATAATTTTTACCAGAAAATTTTCTATAAATTTTTACCAGAAAATTTTCTATAAATTTTTACCAGAAAATTTTCTATAAATTTTTACCAGAAAATTTTCTATAAATTTTTACCAGAAAATTTTCTATAAATTTTTACCAGAAAATTTTCTATAAATTTTTACCAGAAAATTTTCTATAAATTTTTACCAGAAAATTTTCTATAAATTTTTACCAGAAAATTTTCTATAAATTTTTACCAGAAAATTTTCTATAAATTTTTACCAGAAAATTTTCTATAAATTTTTACCAGAAAATTTCTATAAATTTTTACCAGAAAATTTTCTATAAATTTTTACCAGAAAATTTTCTATAAATTTTTACCAGAAAATTTTCTATAAATTTTTACCAGAAAATTTTCTATAAATTTTTACCAGAAAATTTTCTATAAATTTTTACCAGAAAATTTTCTATAAATTTTTACCAGAAAATTTTCTATAAATTTTTACCAGAAAATTTTCTATAAATTTTTACCAGAAAATTTTCTATAAATTTTTACCAGAAAATTTTCTATAAATTTTTACCAGAAAATTTTCTATAAATTTTTACCAGAAAATTTTCTATAAATTTTTACCAGAAAATTTTCTATAAATTTTTACCAGAAAATTTTCTATAAATTTTTACCAGAAAATTTTCTATAAATTTTTACCAGAAAATTTTCTATAAATTTTTACCAGAAAATTTTCTATAAATTTTTACCAGAAAATTTTCTATAAATTTTTACCAGAAAATTTTCTATAAATTTTTACCAGAAAATTTTCTATAAATTTTTACCAGAAAATTTCTATAAATTAATTCTATAAATTTTTACCAGAAAATATTCTATAAATTTTTACCAGAAAATTTTCTATAAATTTTTACCAGAAAATTTTCTATAAATTTTTACCAGAAAATTTTCTATAAATTTTTACCAGAAAATTTTCTATAAATTTTTACCAGAAAATTTTCTATAAATTTTTACCAGAAAATTTTCTATAAATTTTTACCAGAAAATTTTCTATAAATTTTTACCAGAAAATTTTCTATAAATTTTTACCAGAAAATTTTCTATAAATTTTTACCAGAAAATTTTCTATAAATTTTTACCAGAAAATTTTCTATAAATTTTACCAGAAAATTTTCTATAAATTTTTACCAGAAAATTTTCTATAAATTTTTACCAGAAAATTTCTATAAATTTTTACCAGAAAATTTTCTATAAATTTTTACCAGAAAATTTTCTATAAATTTTTACCAGAAAATTTTCTATAAATTTTTACCAGAAAATTTTCTATAAATTTTTACCAGAAAATTTTCTAAATTTTATAGAAAATTTCTAAATTTTCTGGTAAAAATTTATAGAAAATTTTCTGGTAAAAATTTATAGAAAATTTTCTATAAATTTTTACCAGAAAATTTAGAAAATTTTCTATAAATTTTTACCAGAAAATTTAGAAAATTTTCTATAAATTTTTACCAGAAAATTTAGAAAATTTTCTATAAATTTTTACCAGAAAATTTAGAAAATTTTCTATAAATTTTTACCAGAAAATTTAGAAATTTTCTATAAATTTTTACCAGAAAATTTAGAAAATTTTCTATAAATTTTTACCAGAAAATTTTCTATAAATTTTTACCAGAAAATTTTCTATAAATTTTTACCAGAAAATTTTCTATAAATTTTTACCAGAAAATTTTCTATAAATTTTTACCAGAAAATTTTCTATAAATTTTTACCAGAAAATTTTCTATAAATTTTTACCAGAAATTTTCTATAAATTTTTACCAAAAAATTTTCTATAAATTTTTACCAGAAAATTTTCTATAAATTTTTACCAGAAAATTTTCTATAAATTTTTACCAGAAAATTTTCTATAAATTTTTACCAGAAAATTTTCTATAAATTTTACCAGAAAATTTTCTATAAATTTTTACCAGAAAATTTTCTATAAATTTTTACCAGAAAATTTTCTATAAATTTTTACCAGAAAATTTTCTATAAATTTTTACCAGAAAATTTTCTATAAATTTTACCAGAAAATTTTCTATAAATTTTTACCAGAAAATTTTCTATAAATTTTTACCAGAAAATTTTCTATAAATTTTTACCAGAAAATTTTCTATAAATTTTTACCAGAAAATTTTCTATAAATTTTTACCATAAAATTTTCTATAAATTTTTACCATAAAATTTTCTATAAATTTTTACCAGAAAATATTCTAAAAATTTTTACCAGAAAATTTTCTAAAAATTTTTACCAGAAAATTTTCTAAAATTTTTATCAGAAAATTTTCTAAAAATTTTTACCAGAAAATTTTCTATAAATTTTTTTCAGAAAATTTTCTATAATTTTTTTCAGAAAATTTTCTATAAATTTTTTTCAGAAAATTTTCTATAAATTTTTTTGCAGAAAATTTTCTATAAATTTTTTTGCAGAAAATTTTCTATAAATTTTTTTGCAGAAAATTTTCTATAAATTTTTTTCAGAAAATTTTCTATAAATTTTTTTTTCAGAAAATTTTCTATAAATTTTTTTTTCAGAAAATTTTCTAAAAATTTTTACCAGAAAATTTTCTAAAAATTTTTACCAGAAAATTTTCTATAAATTTTTACCAGAAAATTTTCTATAAATTTTTATCAGAAAATTTTCTATAAATTTTTATCAGAAAATTTTCTATAAATTTTTATCAGAAAATTTTCTATAAATTTTTATCAGAAAATTTTCTATAAATTTTTATCAGAAAATTTTCTATAAATTTTTATCAGAAAATTTTCTATAAATTTTTATCAGAAAATTTTCTATAAATTTTTATCAGAAAATTTTCTATAAATTTTTATCAGAAAATTTTCTATAAATTTTTATCAGAAAATTTTCTATAAATTTTTACCAGAAAATTTTCTATAAATTTTTACCAGAAAATTTTCTATAAATTTTTACCAGAAAATTTTCTATAAATTTTTACCAGAAAATTTTCTATAAATTTTTACCAGAAAATTTTCTATAAATTTTTACCAGAAAATTTTCTATAAATTTTTACCAGAAAATTTTCTATAAATTTTTACCAGAAAATTTTCTATAAATTTTTACCAGAAAATTTTCTATAAATTTTTACCAGAAAATTTTCTATAAATTTTTACCAGAAAATTTTCTATAAATTTTTACCAGAAAATTTTCTATAAATTTTTACCAGAAAATTTTCTATAAATTTTTACCAGAAAATTTTCTATAAATTTTTACCAGAAAATTTTCTATAAATTTTTACCAGAAAATTTTCTATAAATTTTTACCAGAAAATTTTCTATAAATTTTTACCAGAAAATTTTCTATAAATTTTTACCAGAAAATTTTCTATAAATTTTTACCAGAAAATTTTCTATAAATTTTTACCAGAAAATTTTCTATAAATTTTTACCAGAAAATTTTCTATAAATTTTTACCAAAAAATTTTCTATAAATTTTTACCAGAAAATTTTCTATAAATTTTTACCAGAAAATTTTCTATAAATTTTTACCAGAAAATTTTCTATAAATTTTTACCAGAAAATTTTCTATAAATTTTTACCAGAAAATTTTCTATAAATTTTTACCAGAAAATTTTCTATAAATTTTTACCAAAAAATTTTCTATAAATTTTTACCAGAAAATTTTCTATAAATTTTTACCAGAAAATTTTCTATAAATTTTTACCAGAAAATTTTCTATAAATTTTTACCAGAAAATTTTCTATAAATTTTTACCAGAAAATTTTCTATAAATTTTTACCAGAAAATTTTCTATAAATTTTTACCAGAAAATTTTCTATAAATTTTTACCAGAAAATTTTCTATAAATTTTTACCAGAAAATTTTCTATAAATTTTTACCAGAAAATTTTCTATAAATTTTTACCAGAAAATTTTCTATAAATTTTTACCATAAAATTTTCTATAAATTTTTACCATAAAATTTTCTATAAATTTTTACCATAAAATTTTCTATAAATTTTTACCAGAAAATTTTCTATAAATTTTTACCATAAAATTTTCTATAAATTTTTACCAGAAAATTTTCTAAAAATTTTTACCAGAAAATTTTCTAAAAATTTTTACCAGAAAATTTTCTAAAAATTTTTATCAGAAAATTTTCTAAAAATTTTTACCAGAAAATTTTCTAAAAATTTTTACCAGAAAATTTTCTAAAAATTTTTACCAGAAAATTTTCTAAAAATTTTTACCAGAAAATTTTCTAAAAATTTTTACCAGAAAATTTTCTAAAAATTTTTACCAGAAAATTTTCTAAAAATTTTTACCAGAAAATTTTCTATAAATTTTTTTCAGAAAATTTTCTATAAATTTTTTTCAGAAAATTTTCTATAAATTTTTTTCAGAAAATTTTCTATAAATTTTTTTCAGAAAATTTTCTATAAATTTTTTTCAGAAAATTTTCTATAAATTTTTTTCAGAAAATTTTCTATAAATTTTTTTTTCAGAAAATTTCTATAAATTTTTTTTTCAGAAAATTTTCTATAAATTTTTTTTTCAGAAAATTTTCTATAAATTTTTTTTTTCAGAAAATTTTCTAAAAATTTTTACCAGAAAATTTTCTATATATTTTTATCAGAAAATTTTCTATAAATTTTTACCAGAAAATTTTCTATAAATTTTTACCAGAAAATTTTCTATAAATTTTTACCAGAAAATTTTCTATAAATTTTTACCAGAAAATTTTCTATAAATTTTTACCAGAAAATTTTCTATAAATTTTTACCAGAAAATTTTCTATAAATTTTTACCAGAAAATTTTCTATAAATTTTTACCAGAAAATTTTCTATAAATTTTTACCAGAAAATTTTCTATAAATTTTTACCAGAAAATTTTCTATAAATTTTTACCAGAAAATTTTCTATAAATTTTTACCAGAAAATTTTCTATAAATTTTTACCAGAAAATTTTCTATAAATTTTTACCAGAAAATTTTCTATAAATTTTTACCAGAAAATTTTCTATAAATTTTTACCAGAAAATTTTCTATAAATTTTTACCAGAAAATTTTCTATAAATTTTTACCAGAAAATTTTCTATAAATTTTTACCAGAAAATTTTCTATAAATTTTTACCAGAAAATTTTCTATAAATTTTTACCAGAAAATTTTCTATAAATTTTTACCAGAAAATTTTCTATAAATTTTTACCAGAAAATTTTCTATAAATTTTTACCAGAAAATTTTCTATAAATTTTTACCAGAAAATTTTCTATAAATTTTTACCAGAAAATTTTCTATAAATTTTTACCAGAAAATTTTCTATAAATTTTTACCAGAAAATTTTCTATAAATTTTTACCAGAAAATTTTCTATAAATTTTTACCAGAAAATTTTCTATAAATTTTTACCAGAAAATTTTCTATAAATTTTTACCAGAAAATTTTCTATAAATTTTTACCAGAAAATTTTCTATAAATTTTTACCAGAAAATTTTCTATAAATTTTTACCAGAAAATTTTCTATAAATTTTTACCAGAAAATTTTCTATAAATTTTTACCAGAAAATTTTCTATAAATTTTTACCAGAAAATTTTCTATAAATTTTTACCAGAAAATTTTCTATAAATTTTTACCAGAAAATTTTCTATAAATTTTTACCAGAAAATTTTCTATAAATTTTTACCAGAAAATTTTCTATAAATTTTTACCAGAAAATTTTCTATAAATTTTTACCAGAAAATTTTCTATAAATTTTTACCAGAAAATTTTCTATAAATTTTTACCAGAAAATTTTCTATAAATTTTTACCATAAAATTTTCTATAAATTTTTACCATAAAATTTTCTATAAATTTTTACCATAAAATTTTCTATAAATTTTTACCAGAAAATATTCTAAAAATTTTTACCAGAAAATTTTCTAAAAATTTTTACCAGAAAATTTTCTAAAAATTTTTACCAGAAAATTTTCTAAAAATTTTTACCAGAAAATTTTCTAAAAATTTTTACCAGAAAATTTTCTAAAAATTTTTACCAGAAAATTTTCTAAAAATTTTTACCAGAAAATTTTCTAAAAATTTTTACCAGAAAATTTTCTAAAAATTTTTACCAGAAAATTTTCTAAAAATTTTTACCAGAAAATTTTCTAAAAATTTTTACCAGAAAATTTTCTAAAAATTTTTACCAGAAAATTTTCTAAAAATTTTTACCAGAAAATTTTCTAAAAATTTTTACCAGAAAATTTTCTAAAAATTTTTACCAGAAAATTTTCTAAAAATTTTTACCAGAAAATTTTCTAAAAATTTTTACCAGAAAATTTTCTAAAAATTTTTACCAGAAAATTTTCTAAAAATTTTTACCAGAAAATTTTCTAAAAATTTTTACCAGAAAATTTTCTAAAAATTTTTACCAGAAAATTTTCTAAAAATTTTTACCAGAAAATTTTCTAAAAATTTTTACCAGAAAATTTTCTAAAAATTTTTACCAGAAAATTTTCTAAAAATTTTTACCAGAAAATTTTCTAAAAATTTTTACCAGAAAATTTTCTAAAAATTTTTACCAGAAAATTTTCTAAAAATTTTTACCAGAAAATTTTCTAAAAATTTTTACCAGAAAATTTTCTAAAAATTTTTACCAGAAAATTTTCTAAAAATTTTTACCAGAAAATTTTCTAAAAATTTTTACCAGAAAATTTTCTAAAATTTTTACCAGAAAATTTTCTAAAAATTTTTACCAGAAAATTTTCTAAAAATTTTTACCAGAAAATTTTCTAAAAATTTTTACCAGAAAATTTTCTAAAAATTTTTACCAGAAAATTTTCTAAAAATTTTTACCAGAAAATTTTCTAAAAATTTTTACCAGAAAATTTTCTAAAAATTTTTACCAGAAAATTTTCTAAAAATTTTTACCAGAAAATTTTCTAAAAATTTTTACCAGAAAATTTTCTAAAAATTTTTACCAGAAAATTTTCTAAAAATTTTTACCAGAAAATTTTCTAAAAATTTTTACCAGAAAATTTTCTAAAAATTTTTACCAGAAAATTTTCTAAAAATTTTTACCAGAAAATTTTCTAAAAATTTTTACCAGAAAATTTTCTAAAAATTTTTACCAGAAAATTTTCTAAAAATTTTTACCAGAAAATTTTCTAAAAATTTTTACCAGAAAATTTTCTAAAAATTTTTACCAGAAAATTTTCTAAAAATTTTTACCAGAAAATTTTCTAAAAATTTTTACCAGAAAATTTTCTAAAAATTTTTACCAGAAAATTTTCTAAAAATTTTTACCAGAAAATTTTCTAAAAATTTTTACCAGAAAATTTTCTAAAAATTTTTACCAGAAAATTTTCTAAAAATTTTTACCAGAAAATTTTCTAAAAATTTTTACCAGAAAATTTTCTAAAAATTTTTACCAGAAAATTTTCTAAAAATTTTTACCAGAAAATTTTCTAAAAATTTTTACCAGAAAATTTTCTAAAAATTTTTACCAGAAAATTTTCTAAAAATTTTTACCAGAAAATTTTCTAAAAATTTTTACCAGAAAATTTTCTAAAAATTTTTACCAGAAAATTTTCTAAAAATTTTTACCAGAAAGTTTTCTAAAAATTTTTACCAGAAAATTTTCTAAAAATTTTTACCAGAAAATTTTCTATAAATTTTTACCAGAAAATTTTCTATAAATTTTTACCAGAAAATTTTCTATAAATTTTTACCAGAAAATTTTCTATAAATTTTTACCAGAAAATTTTCTATAAATTTTTACCAGAAAATTTTCTATAAATTTTTACCAGAAAATTTTCTATAAATTTTTACCAGAAAATTTTCTATAAATTTTTACCAGAAAATTTTCTATAAATTTTTACCAGAAAATTTTCTATAAATTTTTACCAGAAAATTTTCTATAAATTTTTACCAGAAAATTTTCTATAAATTTTTACCAGAAAATTTTCTATAAATTTTTACCAGAAAATTTTCTATAAATTTTTACCAGAAAATTTTCTATAAATTTTTACCAGAAAATTTTCTATAAATTTTTACCATAAAATTTTCTATAAATTTTTACCAGAAAATATTCTAAAAATTTTTACCAGAAAATTTTCTAAAAATTTTTACCAGAAAATTTTCTAAAAATTTTTACCAGAAAATTTTCTAAAAATTTTTATCAGAAAATTTTCTAAAAATTTTTATCAGAAAATTTTCTAAAAATTTTTATCAGAAAATTTTCTAAAAATTTTTACCAGAAAATTTTCTATAAATTTTTTTCAGAAAATTTTCTATAAATTTTTTTCAGAAAATTTTCTATAAATTTTTTTCAGAAAATTTTCTATAAATTTTTTTCAGAAAATTTTCTATAAATTTTTTTCAGAAAATTTTCTATAAATTTTTTTCAGAAAATTTTCTATAAATTTTTTTCAGAAAATTTTCTATAAATTTTTTTCAGAAAATTTTCTATAAATTTTTTTCAGAAAATTTTCTATAAATTTTTTTCAGAAAATTTTCTATAAATTTTTTTCAGAAAATTTTCTATAAATTTTTTTCAGAAAATTTTCTATAAATTTTTTTTTCAGAAAATTTTCTAAAAATTTTTACCAGAAAATTTTCTAAAAATTTTTACCAGAAAATTTTCTAAAAATTTTTACCAGAAAATTTTCTATAAATTTTTATCAGAAAATTTTCTATAAATTTTTATCAGAAAATTTTCTATAAATTTTTATCAGAAAATTTTCTATAAATTTTTATCAGAAAATTTTCTATAAATTTTTATCAGAAAATTTTCTATAAATTTTTATCAGAAAATTTTCTATAAATTTTTATCAGAAAATTTTCTATAAATTTTTTTCAGAAAATTTTCTATAAATTTTTTTTTCAGAAAATTTTCTAAAAATTTTTACCAGAAAATTTTCTATAAATTTTTACCAGAAAATTTTCTATAAATTTTTACCAGAAAATTTTCTATAAATTTTTACCAGAAAATTTTCTATAAATTTTTACCAGAAAATTTTCTATAAATTTTTACCAGAAAATTTTCTATAAATTTTTACCAGAAAATTTTCTATAAATTTTTACCAGAAAATTTTCTATAAATTTTTACCAGAAAATTTTCTATAAATTTCTACCAGAAAATTTTCTATAAATTTCTACCAGAAAATTTTCTATAAATTTCTACCAGAAAATTTTCTATAAATTTTTACCAGAAAATTTTCTATAAATTTTTACCAGAAAATTTTCTATAAATTTTTACCAGAAAATTTTCTATAAATTTTTACCAGAAAATTTTCTATAAATTTTTACCAGAAAATTTTCTATAAATTTTTACCAGAAAATTTTCTATAAATTTTTACCAGAAAATTTTCTATAAATTTTTACCAGAAAATTTTCTATAAATTTTTACCAGAAAATTTTCTATAAATTTTTACCAGAAAATTTTCTATAAATTTTTACCAGAAAATTTTCTATAAATTTTTACCAGAAAATTTTCTATAAATTTTTACCAGAAAATTTTCTATAAATTTTTACCAGAAAATTTTCTATAAATTTTTACCAGAAAATTTTCTATAAATTTTTACCAGAAAATTTTCTATAAATTTTTACCAGAAAATTTTCTATAAATTTTTACCAGAAAATTTTCTATAAATTTTTACCAGAAAATTTTCTATAAATTTTTACCAGAAAATTTTCTATAAATTTTTACCAGAAAATTTTCTATAAATTTTTACCAGAAAATTTTCTATAAATTTTTACCAGAAAATTTTCTATAAATTTTTACCAGAAAATTTTCTATAAATTTTTACCAGAAAATTTTCTATAAATTTTTACCAGAAAATTTTCTATAAATTTTTACCAGAAAATTTTCTATAAATTTTTACCAGAAAATTTTCTATAAATTTTTACCAGAAAATTTTCTATAAATTTTTACCAGAAAATTTTCTATAAATTTTTACCAGAAAATTTTCTATAAATTTTTACCAGAAAATTTTCTATAAATTTTTACCAGAAAATTTTCTATAAATTTTTACCAGAAAATTTTCTATAAATTTTTACCAGAAAATTTTCTATAAATTTTTACCAGAAAATTTTCTATAAATTTTTACCAGAAAATTTTCTATAAATTTTTACCAGAAAATTTTCTATAAATTTTTACCAGAAAATTTTCTATAAATTTTTACCAGAAAATTTTCTATAAATTTTTACCAGAAAATTTTCTATAAATTTTTACCAGAAAATTTTCTATAAATTTTTACCAGAAAATTTTCTATAAATTTTTACCAGAAAATTTTCTATAAATTTTTACCAGAAAATTTTCTATAAATTTTTACCAGAAAATTTTCTATAAATTTTTACCAGAAAATTTTCTATAAATTTTTACCAGAAAATTTTCTATAAATTTTTACCAGAAAATTTTCTATAAATTTTTACCAGAAAATTTTCTATAAATTTTTACCAGAAAATTTTCTATAAATTTTTACCAGAAAATTTTCTATAAATTTTTACCAGAAAATTTTCTATAAATTTTTACCAGAAAATTTTCTATAAATTTTTACCAGAAAATTTTCTATAAATTTTTACCAGAAAATTTTCTATAAATTTTTACCAGAAAATTTTCTATAAATTTTTACCAGAAAATTTTCTATAAATTTTTACCAGAAAATTTTCTATAAATTTTTACCAGAAAATTTTCTATAAATTTTTACCAGAAAATTTTCTATAAATTTTTACCATAAAATTTTCTATAAATTTTTACCATAAAATTTTCTATAAATTTTTACCATAAAATTTTCTATAAATTTTTACCATAAAATTTTCTATAAATTTTTACCATAAAATTTTCTATAAATTTTTACCAGAAAATTTTCTATAAATTTTTACCAGAAAATTTTCTAAAAATTTTTACCAGAAAATTTTCTAAAAATTTTTACCAGAAAATTTTCTAAAAATTTTTACCAGAAAATTTTCTAAAAATTTTTACCAGAAAATTTTCTAAAAATTTTTACCAGAAAATTTTCTAAAAATTTTTACCAGAAAATTTTCTAAAAATTTTTACCAGAAAATTTTCTAAAAATTTTTACCAGAAAATTTTCTATAAATTTTTACCAGAAAATTTTCTATAAATTTTTACCAGAAAATTTTCTATAAATTTTTACCAGAAAATTTTCTATAAATTTTTACCAGAAAATTTTCTATAAATTTTTACCAGAAAATTTTCTATAAATTTTTACCAGAAAATTTTCTATAAATTTTTACCAGAAAATTTTCTATAAATTTTTACCAGAAAATTTTCTATAAATTTTTACCATAAAATTTTCTATAAATTTTTACCATAAAATTTTCTATAAATTTTTACCAGAAAATATTCTAAAAATTTTTACCAGAAAATTTTCTAAAAATTTTTACCAGAAAATTTTCTAAAAATTTTTACCAGAAAATTTTCTAAAAATTTTTATCAGAAAATTTTCTAAAAATTTTTATCAGAAAATTTTCTAAAAATTTTTACCAGAAAATTTTCTATAAATTTTTTTCAGAAAATTTTCTATAAATTTTTTTCAGAAAATTTTCTATAAATTTTTTTCAGAAAATTTTCTATAAATTTTTTTCAGAAAATTTTCTATAAATTTTTTTCAGAAAATTTTCTATAAATTTTTTTCAGAAAATTTTCTATAAATTTTTTTCAGAAAATTTTCTATAAATTTTTTTCAGAAAATTTTCTATAAATTTTTTTCAGAAAATTTTCTATAAATTTTTTTCAGAAAATTTTCTATAAATTTTTTTCAGAAAATTTTCTATAAATTTTTTTCAGAAAATTTTCTATAAATTTTTTTCAGAAAATTTTCTATAAATTTTTTTTTCAGAAAATTTTCTAAAAATTTTTACCAGAAAATTTTCTAAAAATTTTTACCAGAAAATTTTCTAAAAATTTTTACCAGAAAATTTTCTATAAATTTTTATCAGAAAATTTTCTATAAATTTTTATCAGAAAATTTTCTATAAATTTTTATCAGAAAATTTTCTATAAATTTTTATCAGAAAATTTTCTATAAATTTTTATCAGAAAATTTTCTATAAATTTTTATCAGAAAATTTTCTATAAATTTTTATCAGAAAATTTTCTATAAATTTTTATCAGAAAATTTTCTATAAATTTTTATCAGAAAATTTTCTATAAATTTTTTTCAGAAAATTTTCTATAAATTTTTTTTTCAGAAAATTTTCTATAAATTTTTACCAGAAAATTTTCTAAAAATTTTTACCAGAAAATTTTCTATAAATTTTTACCAGAAAATTTTCTATAAATTTTTACCAGAAAATTTTCTATAAATTTTTACCAGAAAATTTTCTATAAATTTTTACCAGAAAATTTTCTATAAATTTTTACCAGAAAATTTTCTATAAATTTTTACCAGAAAATTTTCTATAAATTTTTACCAGAAAATTTTCTATAAATTTCTACCAGAAAATTTTCTATAAATTTCTACCAGAAAATTTTCTATAAATTTCTACCAGAAAATTTTCTATAAATTTTTACCAGAAAATTTTCTATAAATTTTTACCAGAAAATTTTCTATAAATTTTTACCAGAAAATTTTCTATAAATTTTTACCAGAAAATTTTCTATAAATTTTTACCAGAAAATTTTCTATAAATTTTTACCAGAAAATTTTCTATAAATTTTTACCAGAAAATTTTCTATAAATTTTTACCAGAAAATTTTCTATAAATTTTTACCAGAAAATTTTCTATAAATTTTTACCAGAAAATTTTCTATAAATTTTTACCAGAAAATTTTCTATAAATTTTTACCAGAAAATTTTCTATAAATTTTTACCAGAAAATTTTCTATAAATTTTTACCAGAAAATTTTCTATAAATTTTTACCAGAAAATTTTCTATAAATTTTTACCAGAAAATTTTCTATAAATTTTTACCAGAAAATTTTCTATAAATTTTTACCAGAAAATTTTCTATAAATTTTTACCAGAAAATTTTCTATAAATTTTTACCAGAAAATTTTCTATAAATTTTTACCAGAAAATTTTCTATAAATTTTTACCAGAAAATTTTCTATAAATTTTTACCAGAAAATTTTCTATAAATTTTTACCAGAAAATTTTCTATAAATTTTTACCAGAAAATTTTCTATAAATTTTTACCAGAAAATTTTCTATAAATTTTTACCAGAAAATTTTCTATAAATTTTTACCAGAAAATTTTCTATAAATTTTTACCAGAAAATTTTCTATAAATTTTTACCAGAAAATTTTCTATAAATTTTTACCAGAAAATTTTCTATAAATTTTTACCAGAAAATTTTCTATAAATTTTTACCAGAAAATTTTCTATAAATTTTTACCAGAAAATTTTCTATAAATTTTTACCAGAAAATTTTCTATAAATTTTTACCAGAAAATTTTCTATAAATTTTTACCAGAAAATTTTCTATAAATTTTTACCAGAAAATTTTCTATAAATTTTTACCAGAAAATTTTCTATAAATTTTTACCAGAAAATTTTCTATAAATTTTTACCAGAAAATTTTCTATAAATTTTTACCAGAAAATTTTCTATAAATTTTTACCAGAAAATTTTCTATAAATTTTTACCAGAAAATTTTCTATAAATTTTTACCAGAAAATTTTCTATAAATTTTTACCAGAAAATTTTCTATAAATTTTTACCAGAAAATTTTCTATAAATTTTTACCAGAAAATTTTCTATAAATTTTTACCAGAAAATTTTCTATAAATTTTTACCAGAAAATTTTCTATAAATTTTTACCAGAAAATTTTCTATAAATTTTTACCAGAAAATTTTCTATAAATTTTTACCAGAAAATTTCTATAAATTTTTACCAGAAAATTTTCTATAAATTTTTACCAGAAAATTTTCTATAAATTTTTACCAGAAAATTTTCTATAAATTTTTACCAGAAAATTTTCTATAAATTTTTACCAGAAAATTTCTATAAATTTTTACCAGAAAATTTTCTATAAATTTTTACCAGAAAATTTTCTATAATTTTTACCAGAAAATTTTCTATTATTTTTTACCAAGAAAATTTTTTCTATAAATTTTTACCAGAAAATTTTCTATAAATTTTTACCAGAAAATTTTCTATAAATTTTTACCAGAAAATTTTCTATAAATTTTTACCAGAAAATTTTCTATAAATTTTTACCAGAAAATTTTCTATAAATTTTTACCAGAAAATTTTCTATAAATTTTTACCAGAAAATTTTCTATAAATTTTTACCAGAAAATTTTCTATAAATTTTTACCAGAAAATTTTCTATAAATTTTTACCAGAAAATTTTCTATAAATTTTTACCAGAAAATTTTCTATAAATTTTTACCAGAAAATTTTCTATAAATTTTTACCAGAAAATTTTCTATAAATTTTTACCAGAAAATTTTCTATAAATTTTTACCATAAAATTTTCTATAAATTTTTACCATAAAATTTTCTATAAATTTTTACCATAAAATTTTCTATAAATTTTTACCAGAAAATATTCTAAAAATTTTTACCAGAAAATTTTCTAAAAATTTTTACCAGAAAATTTTCTAAAAATTTTTACCAGAAAATTTTCTAAAAATTTTTTACCAGAAAATTTTCTAAAAATTTTTACCAGAAAATTTTCTAAAAATTTTTACCAGAAAATTTTCTAAAAATTTTTACCAGAAAATTTTCTAAAAATTTTTACCAGAAAATTTTCTAAAAATTTTTACCAGAAAATTTTCTAAAAATTTTTACCAGAAAATTTTCTAAAAATTTTTACCAGAAAATTTTCTAAAAATTTTTACCAGAAAATTTTCTAAAAATTTTTACCAGAAAATTTTCTAAAAATTTTTACCAGAAAATTTTCTAAAAATTTTTACCAGAAAATTTTCTAAAAATTTTTACCAGAAAATTTTCTAAAAATTTTTACCAGAAAATTTTCTAAAAATTTTTACCAGAAAATTTTCTAAAAATTTTTACCAGAAAATTTTCTAAAAATTTTTACCAGAAAATTTTCTAAAAATTTTTACCAGAAAATTTTCTAAAAATTTTTACCAGAAAATTTTCTAAAAATTTTTACCAGAAAATTTTCTAAAAATTTTTACCAGAAAATTTTCTAAAAATTTTTACCAGAAAATTTTCTAAAAATTTTTACCAGAAAATTTTCTAAAAATTTTTACCAGAAAATTTTCTAAAAATTTTTACCAGAAAATTTTCTAAAAATTTTTACCAGAAAATTTTCTAAAAATTTTTACCAGAAAGTTTTCTAAAAATTTTTACCAGAAAATTTTCTAAAAATTTTTACCAGAAAATTTTCTAAAAATTTTTACCAGAAAATTTTCTAAAAATTTTTACCAGAAAATTTTCTATAAATTTTTACCAGAAAATTTTCTATAAATTTTTACCAGAAAATTTTCTATAAATTTTTACCAGAAAATTTTCTATAAATTTTTACCAGAAAATTTTCTATAAATTTTTACCAGAAAATTTTCTATAAATTTTTACCAGAAAATTTTCTATAAATTTTTACCAGAAAATTTTCTATAAATTTTTACCAGAAAATTTTCTATAAATTTTTACCAGAAAATTTTCTATAAATTTTTACCAGAAAATTTTCTATAAATTTTTACCAGAAAATTTTCTATAAATTTTTACCAGAAAATTTTCTATAAATTTTTACCAGAAAATTTTCTATAAATTTTTACCAGAAAATTTTCTATAAATTTTTACCAGAAAATTTTCTATAAATTTTTACCAGAAAATTTTCTATAAATTTTTACCAGAAAATTTTCTATAAATTTTTACCAGAAAATTTTCTATAAATTTTTACCAGAAAATTTTCTATAAATTTTTACCAGAAAATTTTCTATAAATTTTTACCAGAAAATTTTCTATAAATTTTTACCAGAAAATTTTCTATAAATTTTTACCAGAAAATTTTCTATAAATTTTTACCAGAAAATTTTCTATAAATTTTTACCAGAAAATTTTCTATAAATTTTTACCAGAAAATTTTCTATAAATTTTTACCAGAAAATTTTCTATAAATTTTTACCAGAAAATATTCTAAAAATTTTTACCAGAAAATTTTCTAAAAATTTTTACCAGAAAATTTTCTAAAAATTTTACCAGAAAATTTTCTAAAAATTTTTACCAGAAAATTTTCTAAAAATTTTTACCAGAAAATTTTCTAAAAATTTTTACCAGAAAATTTTCTAAAAATTTTTATCAGAAAATTTTCTAAAAATTTTTACCAGAAAATTTTCTAAAAATTTTTACCAGAAAATTTTCTAAAAATTTTTACCAGAAAATTTTCTATAAATTTTTTTCAGAAAATTTTCTATAAATTTTTTTCAGAAAATTTTCTATAAATTTTTTTCAGAAAATTTTCTATAAATTTTTTTCAGAAAATTTTCTATAAATTTTTTCAGAAAATTTTCTATAAATTTTTTTCAGAAAATTTTCTATAAATTTTTTTCAGAAAATTTTCTATAAATTTTTTTCAGAAAATTTTCTATAAATTTTTTTCAGAAAATTTTCTATAAATTTTTTTCAGAAAATTTTCTATAAATTTTTTTCAGAAAATTTTCTATAAATTTTTTTCAGAAAATTTTCTATAAATTTTTTTCAGAAAATTTTCTATAAATTTTTTTCAGAAAATTTTCTATAAATTTTTTTCAGAAAATTTTCTATAAATTTTTTTCAGAAAATTTTCTATAAATTTTTTCAGAAAATTTTCTATAAATTTTTTTCAGAAAATTTTCTATAAATTTTTTCAGAAAATTTTCTATAAATTTTTTTCAGAAAATTTTCTAAAAATTTTTACCAGAAAATTTTCTATAAATTTTTTTTTCAGAAAATTTTCTAAAAATTTTTACCAGAAAATTTTCTAAAAATTTTTACCAGAAAATTTTCTAAAAATTTTTACCAGAAAATTTTCTAAAAATTTTTACCAGAAAATTTTCTATAAATTTTTATCAGAAAATTTTCTATAAATTTTTATCAGAAAATTTTCTATAAATTTTTATCAGAAAATTTTCTATAAATTTTTATCAGAAAATTTTCTATAAATTTTTATCAGAAAATTTTCTATAAATTTTTACCAGAAAATTTTCTATAAATTTTTACCAGAAAATTTTCTATAAATTTTTACCAGAAAATTTTCTATAAATTTTTACCAGAAAATTTTCTATAAATTTTTACCAGAAAATTTTCTATAAATTTTTACCAGAAAATTTTCTATAAATTTTTACCAGAAAATTTTCTATAAATTTTTACCAGAAAATTTTCTATAAATTTTTACCAGAAAATTTTCTATAAATTTTTACCAGAAAATTTTCTATAAATTTTTACCAGAAAATTTTCTATAAATTTTTACCAGAAAATTTTCTATAAATTTTTACCAGAAAATTTTCTATAAATTTTTACCAGAAAATTTTCTATAAATTTTTACCAGAAAATTTTCTATAAATTTTTACCAGAAAATTTTCTATAAATTTTTACCAGAAAATTTTCTATAAATTTTTACCAGAAAATTTTCTATAAATTTTTACCAGAAAATTTTCTATAAATTTTTACCAGAAAATTTTCTATAAATTTTTACCAGAAAATTTTCTATAAATTTTTACCAGAAAATTTTCTATAAATTTTTACCAGAAAATTTTCTATAAATTTTTACCAGAAAATTTTCTATAAATTTTTACCAGAAAATTTTCTATAAATTTTTACCAGAAAATTTTCTATAAATTTTTACCAGAAAATTTTCTATAAATTTTTACCAGAAAATTTTCTATAAATTTTTACCAGAAAATTTTCTATAAATTTTTACCAGAAAATTTTCTATAAATTTTTACCAGAAAATTTTCTATAAATTTTTACCAGAAAATTTTCTATAAATTTTTACCAGAAAATTTTCTATAAATTTTTACCAGAAAATTTTCTATAAATTTTTACCAGAAAATTTTCTATAAATTTTTACCAGAAAATTTTCTATAAATTTTTACCAGAAAATTTTCTATAAATTTTTACCAGAAAATTTTCTATAAATTTTTACCAGAAAATTTTCTATAAATTTTTACCAGAAAATTTTCTATAAATTTTTACCAGAAAATTTTCTATAAATTTTTACCAGAAAATTTTCTATAAATTTTTACCAGAAAATTTTCTATAAATTTTTACCAGAAAATTTTCTATAAATTTTTAGCAGATTATTTTCTATAAATTTTTACCATAAAATTTTCTATAAATTTTTACCATAAAATTTTCTATAAATTTTTACCATAAAATTTTCTATAAATTTTTACCATAAAATTTTCTATAAATTTTTACCATAAAATTTTCTATAAATTTTTACCAGAAAATATTCTAAAAATTTTTACCAGAAAATTTTCTAAAAATTTTTACCAGAAAATTTTCTAAAAATTTTTACCAGAAAATTTTCTAAAAATTTTTACCAGAAAATTTTCTAAAAATTTTTACCAGAAAATTTTCTAAAAATTTTTACCAGAAAATTTTCTAAAAATTTTTACCAGAAAATTTTCTAAAAATTTTACCAGAAATTTTCTAAAAATTTTACCAGAAAATTTTCTAAAAATTTTTACCAGAAAATTTTCTAAAAATTTTTACCAGAAAATTTTCTAAAAATTTTTACCAGAAAATTTTCTAAAAATTTTTACCAGAAAATTTTCTAAAAATTTTTACCAGAAAATTTTCTAAAAATTTTTATCAGAAAATTTTCTAAAAATTTTTACCAGAAAATTTTCTATAAATTTTTTTCAGAAAATTTTCTATAAATTTTTTTCAGAAAATTTTCTATAAATTTTTTTCAGAAAATTTTCTATAAATTTTTTTCAGAAAATTTTCTATAAATTTTTTTCAGAAAATTTTCTATAAATTTTTTTCAGAAAATTTTCTATAAATTTTTACCAGAAAATTTTCTAAAAATTTTTACCAGAAAATTTTCTATAAATTTTTATCAGAAAATTTTCTATAAATTTTTATCAGAAAATTTTGTATAAATTTTTATCAGAAAATTTTGTATAAATTTTTATCAGAAAATTTTGTATAAATTTTTATCAGAAAATTTTGTATAAATTTTTATCAGAAAATTTTGTATAAATTTTTATCAGAAAATTTTGTATAAATTTTTATCAGAAAATTTTGTATAAATTTTTACCAGAAAATTTTCTAAAAATTTTTACCAGAAAATTTTCTAAAAATTTTTACCAGAAAATTTTCTATAAATTTTTTTCAGAAAATTTTCTATAAATTTTTACCAGAAAATTTTCTATAAATTTTTATCAGAAAATTTTCTATAAATTTTTATCAGAAAATTTTCTATAAATTTTTATCAGAAAATTTTCTATAAATTTTTATCAGAAAATTTTCTATAAATTTTTATCAGAAAATTTTCTATAAATTTTTATCAGAAAATTTTCTATAAATTTTTATCAGAAAATTTTCTATAAATTTTTTCAGAAAATTTTTTATAAATTTTTATCAGAAAATTTTTTATAAATTTTCACCAAAGGAAATATTTCACATTACTATGGTGATGGGTATATAACACTCCGCATGGCCGAATATAGCACTCTTACTTGTTAAATAAAAAAGCAGCCAAAGGAGATATAAACCCTTCACCACAGGTATTAAAATCCTATTTTTTAAGGAATGAATCATAGCTGACTCCTTTTTAGGGATTTTTTTTTTTAAATTTGCATTACCCTTAATGTTCACATTGTTTTACGTTTTTTTAATTGTCTAAATTTACTTCCATTATAAACTGTTGTGTACTTTAGGTGAACAAATAAATTAGAGTTTTTTTTATTTCTGCCTGCACTTTAGCACATTAATACATTCATTTTATTCTATAGAGAGTTAAACAATTTTTTTTTTGCAAAGTTTCAAAATATTAATAAATGCAAAAATTTAGTAGAAAGCGATGGCATAGAAATCTGTGGTGCCACAATAAAAAAAGCTGAATAGTGAGATAAAAATTATATAAAAATACTAAAACAACAAGGGAAAAATTAAATTTTTTTTAAGCAAATATTTTATTAGAAACGAAAAATAAAATTAAAGTCGTAATTTATTTACACAAAATTTACGGCATTCAATTTTCTGTAAAATACGATTCACTTGGATGAATTAAAGAAGAAAAACTTCTATATAATTATACAATATTCTTTATATTTATACAAAAGATTTGCTCTTGACATTTATTAGTTTCTTAATTATTTAAAAACTATTGACCATGACTGCACCTGAATGCGAAGTGGCAGGTTTCAAGGCTGCTTTCGAGTAATTGTAATGTCCCTGTGAGAAATTGGTGACAATTGTTTTAAAGTGGCACGAGAAGCTATGAACCGTAATTGGTGAATATTGGATTATCTGATTTACCAAAATCTAGGCTCGTAGTTTTATAACTGGCAATGAACAAGCACGTTAAGGTTGGGTCTAACACCTATCGCAGAGTATCGTATCAGTGTCAGTTTAACCCCTTCACCCCCATTTAACGTTACGGCTACCTGTCGGGGTAATTTTTTAACTGCATGACAACTTAAAATATTATTCAGGACATAAATATTGTTGAAACAAATCTGTTAGATAATTTTATGGCATTTATATTTTAAAAATGATTTTCAACATACATATGTCCGCCACTACGGCTACAAGATACATGGTCCATTCTATCAGTCCAATTTTTTTATAGCGTCAATAGTGGCTTAAATATTGGCTTTCAATGATTCAAGAGTTGCTGGTTTGTCGGCATAAGCCAATGCTTAACATATTCCCATAAAAAATAATCCAGAGGCTTTAAATCGCACGAACTTGGCGGCCAGTGAACGGTACCACTTCTGGAAATAAAGTTTTCACAAAATTGATTTTGCAATAAATCGATTGTTAACAGTGCGTTTAACGAGTTGCGCCGTCTTGTTGTAATCAAATCTTGTTGATATTTAGTTGATTAATTTTTGAAAACAAAAATTAAGACATCTTGGCTCCATAGCTCTCGCCATTCACTGTAACAAAAGGAACTGATGAGAACTGATGATGCCGCCAGCGTGTAAACCACACCAAAATGTGAATTTTAATGGATGTAATGAAGATTCCTGAATGGCTTGAGGATTGTCAGCGCCCTAAAAACAGAAATTTTAATTATTTACGTAACCATTTAACCAGAAATGAACAATTCTTTGATAAAAATTTTCATCTTCAGCCAGCTTCTAATGAGCCCAGTTTGCAAATGTGATGCAAACGATAATCGTTTGGTTTTGATTCTTGCACGAGCTGTATTTTATAGGTACGTAAGCCATAATTATTTCGTAAAATTTTCCAAAGGCTAACAAGTTAAGAACGACGATGATGACAAGTCGAAGTAGTGAAGAAGATGCGCTACAGCAGCAGCAATGTTTTCTTCGGTATGCACATTTCTTTGTCTTGCAAAAATTAAAAGAGTAAAATTAGTGCAAAAACGATCAACAACTATCGAATGGACGAAGTGTTCTATGAACATCGCTCAGAACAACGCTTCCACAAATTGGGAGCGTTATTCTGGCGTTAAACGATTCAGGATGACTTGCCAAAACTCACTGAAGAGAAATGTAAACTCAGTTGGAATTATCAGCAGTTACCATATCATATAAGTAGTTGAAATTCTGATTTTGTAAAAAAAAATTAATCAATTTTAAAGCTTACAACAAGACAAACAGAAGCTAATGCCAAGTTAAAATCCAATCAAACTACACATTTAAAAACTTTTATATTTAACACCCGACCTTTTCACATTTTTATTACTTGTAATTTTATTTTCTAGCAAATTCCTGTTACTTGACATTTTTTTTTTTGTTTTTGATGTCTTTAGAAAATCCTATTCTGCATTATTGCTAAACAACAACTTTTTATAAGAACAAAAATAAAAAAAGAAAATTTTTTCTCTCCCTTCTTCTAAGTAAAAACTCTAGTTTGTATTTAAAACTTTAGACATTTTGTATTGGTGTCATATAAATTTTACTTAAGTATAAAGACAACGACCTATAAGCAAAACATAGTATTTTATACATTATTCACACACACACACGTATACATAAATCCTCTCACAATTGTGTTCAAATACGCATAAAATCGTATCCCAGTTGTAGTGTTTCTAAAACATTCTCAAAGTAGGGCCCAGCTAATGAAGAATTCTTGATGATAAAATGACTGAGGCATTATTATTAAAGTAGGGGTAATATTGATGCTGACCACTTCCATAAACATTCCCTTTTCGACTCCCTTCCGGCCTCTATAATTGCAGGCAACCGAAATGTAATAATGAAACAACCAGCCCTTAATCTTGACTTTAGTGATTTCAGACTGTCGATTGGTAACTGCCGGCCTTCTTTCTGATGACGCAGTCTCTAGTAAAGGTTAGTATTTGTTCAACGCTCAGGTTCCCATTGGCATCCACATTTAACAGGCTTCTACCAGTGGTCACACACACAATGTGCGCTGCCGTCTCAGCCTCTTTCCTTTCCCAATCTCCTCTTCTGCCTCTGGCTCACACTTCTAGGCATGAGCTGTAGATAGTCCGACTCAACGTTGAAGGAACGTTTTGAGGTGCCTGCTTCCCGAAAGGATTTACCTAAGGCCACAGGGCCAGGTGCGTACAATTCATCCATATTTACATTCATAGCCGCAGGAGTATTTTCATAGACTGACCAGTCCACCCCTGGTGTATGCTGTTCCACACCGTGGATTAGGGGAGCTGTTAACAACTAGGCCTCTTTAACCACTAACTACCGATTCAGGTTCTCGTCACAGCTACCAACCAGTAGTTCTTACGTGATACGAACACAGACAGAAAGGCAGACAGGAAATTATATGTATAGATTTCACAAAACAGTACTTTTTCTGGGATAGCGATACCTGGAATATCTCTTGTATATTTTATTCGCTACAAATGCGGCAATTCAGTGTTTATGCGCGTTTCCTAAAATTCCCAAATTGCACTAAAACAATGTAGTTTTTGTTAGCATTGTTTTGGCATTATCTGACAAATGATAATAGAGGTGCCAGATCTGACAATGATTTGACCGATTAATTCCATTAATTGCTTAAAAGTAGATGCAAGTGAGTCACTCATCTTACCATTGACAATTGGTTTAGGTTAGGTTAGGTTGCACGGGTCGCCGGCTCCGTGTAGAGGGAAAAACAGACTCACTTGGGTCCCTTTGGTCCCGTTGTGACGCCCGAAAGAGGGATGAGCAGGAAGATACCTGCTGATCCACACTTTAGGTTTGGTGCAAAAACCATCCAGAAAGCCGGATAAATGAATTTATCCTGTTAATATCGCAACCCGATAAATCTGCAAGGTCTTGTAGTAACGGGCTGCCAAGCAGCTCCGCCCTTTCCGTAGATAGGGCCGGACAGTGACAGAGGAGGTGCTTCACCGTCTCTTCTTCCTCCTCGTCCTGACAACTTCTGCAGGAGTCATTATACGGCAGATTTAATCTCCTAGCATGTGCACCTATAGTGCAGTGCCCTGTCAGCACAGCCACTAGTGTGCCAATTTGTCCTCGAGGGGTTCTCAGTAGGATTGCAGTACGTTTGCAATCATACTGAGGCCATAAAAGCCTCGAGATCATACAGGTGGGCTCGTTCGCAGCCCCAGTAGTTCCTGCTGGAAATTAACTTTACAATTGGTTTAGTGGGATTGTTGTCAAGGACATGTGATTAATTGGTCAACTGGGATCACTAAAATACAGTTTGTATTCCTAGACATACAATTTTATTTTATTGTCAAATAATAAATAAAAAACGACAATAATAATAATAACAACAACAAGAACTGACACATAATATTAAATAATTCAAAGACACACCTATTTTGTACACTTTATAATTTGAATCTATAAAGCCGAATAATTTTTTCTGCAAATAGACAACTAGGCAGCCAGCCAGCCAGTCAGACGACCAGCCATTAAGACAAATAAACTTTCAAAAAACTGTATAAAGAATTTATTTATTTTATCTTTACCTAGAATAAAGAAATGAAAGCAATAGGAGCGAACGAAATACAGTTTTTGTGTGAGAGACTAATGATATGTCACGGTACCGTAATACAATAAGGCATGATGGTTTCATACAAATCACCCTAATAGAGCCAACATACACGCCGCTACTACACCGCGCTCTAACACACTTGCATAAAGTTCTACACGCGAAACAGTTGAAAATTCTACAGATAAAATAACAAAAGGAGAAAAGTTTTAAGAAAAGTAAACTTATTTAGACAGAAGTCTATAAGAAAAGATAATTATTATGGGTTTTAGCACTATGGTTATAGTTAGCCATAAAAGATAACAAAGAATTTATATACAGAAAAGTTTTTTTTCACCTATTAAAGGTTTAAAAGAGTTTTAAATAAAAGTTTAATTAATTTTTTAATTAATTCAAAAATATATTTCTTTAAAACAGAACAAAAAAAATCTTAATTTATTGAACCAATTAAATCTTTAATTAAATTTTAATCTGAAACTAATTAAAACCTTTAATTGGTAAAAATATTTTTTGTTCTGTGGCAACAAAAAGAGAAAAATCCCTATAGAAAAGGGATTCAACACATGACGTGATTAGTTTATATGTGATATTGAAAGGTGATAAACTAGAAGAGGTTCTATTCACTCTTTACGATATCCTGTTTAGGGTTTTAGACCTAATCTTAACTGGCTTGTGCAGTGCCGGTTACTATAATACGAGTCTAGCTCTAGGTAAATTATATATTTTTAAACACAGTCAGTTACGTGACGTGTCCTCTATTCACGATTAGTCACGATTAGTTCTTTTAAGGCGTGATCCATTCCTAGGTTCCCTACTTTTTTAAAGAAAATTCAAATTTAATAGAGAATGTTTATTATCATTTGAAAGAACATTCTTTCCCCGATAGGTCTCACAAATAACCGGTCACAGGAGTGCGGAAATCCCTATGGGGCTAACAGTTTTCGTGGTACTACTCGTTTGGATACTGGTCAAACCTCGAAGGTTCTTATCTGAAAGTTTCAGGCCCAGTGTAAGCCTAGGAGATTGGTGCGCCCATATACGCCTTAAGCATTGGCGTCAAGTTGTTAGAAGTCAACAAGATTATTTGCTCTCGGAAGGAAACCACTAACCAGTATCACGGCCGTTTTACACGAACTTACGTACAGAACTCGCGGCAGCACAGTTAGGACAATACAGCACTCAGTTTGGAAATAATTTTCAAATTAACATATTTTTTTCATAATTTTATTTATTACTAGCTGTGCCCGCCACGTCGTGGGCGTCCTGACAATATTTTGCTCGGTTTTGTTTGAAAGTATTCCACACCAATTGAAAGAATCTTACTTTTAAAATGCTTCAGTTATGGTTTATGTATTTAATTTATATAAAGTTACCTATCCCTCGATAAAGTTCTAAAATTTATAAAACAATTCTAAGAATTATAAAAAATTCTAAAATTCTAAAAATTATTGTAAACCTCTGTAAGTGGTGTTTTAAATATGTTAATAACGATGTAATTCCACAAAGTAAATATACAAATGTTAATCAACTGGCGCCATCTGTTGCGTAATAGTTTCTCAAATATCCCACTTTCAAAAATAAACAGGTGTGTGGTGAAAATGTAACCGTGTTGAAAAAAACTGTGTTGAAAATATCCCAGTTTTAAACCGAAAATTTTAGCACCTTTAATCCGAAAATTGCGTTTTTCACTGCATTACTCCACTTTCTCTTGGAAATAAGATATTTTTGAGGAAAAAAAATATCCTATATTGGGACCAGGATACTATGGTACCACCTTACAAAATTTTATTAAAATCAACCCAGTAGTTTTTACGTGATGCGAACACAAACAATGAAGGGCAGGCAGACAGACGAAAATGAGTTACTATTTTATTATTATATTCAGCAATATTGTGCTAATTATTCAGTGAGGTCAAAAGAACATCAACCCTGTTTAGCAAAAAAAAAAAAAAAATATCTTCTATCAAAATAATGCCCACATGCAACTATGTGCGAACTAAATTGTTGTCACATTTAATTTCTTCCCGCAGGCATTACATTATTCTCTTCCGAAAAAAAGGTTACATAACTTTAAATATTCGTATGAAGAATATTTTTCATTGCTTATGGCGATAAGTCAAACGGAATAACGCTTATCTTTTCATTTCATTATGTAACTCTATTAATAACTTGTGGCAAATTACAAAAACAAACTTTCCCTGCCATAGTGTAATCGCCTTTATCATGTTCTAAGTTTGAAAATTAAGATACTTACGTGCACAAATGTATTCGATATTAAACAACAACAAAAAATATATATATGTATGTATATATGTATGTATATGTATATGAAGTTCCACAGCACGTATACGCAATCAATGCTCGATAGACGTCATACATCATAGAGAAAAATCGAAAGAAAATAAATGACAAAAACCCACAACCAACACAAAAAATGAAATGAAATTTAGGCAATAAACTTTTTGAGCGTGACAAGAAGTATTCATAACTTAAATTAAAAAAAAAAAAAATAACATTTACGAATTAAAAAAAAAAACATGTTTAAGGTTGGTCAAAAGGACGATTTCCAGCCTTTTTAATGTTACTACCATCGTCTATGATGTTTGCGGGATATCGAATTTTTGGGCCTCTCTAGGGTCTTTAAATAAGTTATTGCATGTTTCGCAATTTATGCTTCAACTAATCTTACGTTTAGATCTATACGAGTATAAGCATTTTTTTTCGGGTAATGAGGTAAAATGCCTAAACGCATCTTAAATACTGTCGTCACAATTCTCGAATGTGGGGCTTGCATCTACTTAAAACCCTCCCTCCTCTTTTTGAGCCATTTCTCTACTCCGGTAGCGCTTTCGCATTGATGGGGTCCTCATTTGTTCTTAACGGCCGTCGTTGTTCCTACGGCTACGTCCCGCTTTTTGTCGAGTAACATTTTTTTTATAAATTTCGCTAGGAGTTTACAAATGTTCTCGTTTTTAAAGCATAAGTTTAAAAATATTTTCGTGAGATATTGCTCCAGCGATTTCTTCTACAGGCTGTCGTTCTCTTCTCCATCTCTTGCATATGAAGAAAGTGTACTCAGCATCATATACTTAGTTGTCTTCATAGATACAGATGGCTCTGTCTACTTTTCCCATCCTATGTAGGTATTGAAGGAAGTAATTATGTCCAGAGAGTATCTGTTTTACAAAATAGTTAATCTCGCCATGTTTTCTGTCCACCCACTTATCTATGTCAGTTAAGGCCGTTTCACACTATAACACAAGTATTATTACTTTTGAGCAAAATGCATGAGTTGTTATTGTTTTTTGAAAAAAAAAAAAAAAAATCATACAGGGTATTGATGACGGTTGTATTTTATTTAAAAGTGTTAATACTTGTATTATAGTGTGAAACAGCATTTAGCAGTCTTGCTGTCCACATAACTATATTTCACCACATGATATTCCATAACCTGATATTAGTTTAAGAATCTAATTATATCGAATTACATGGTGGAAGTTTACAATTTAAGCAAAGGCTTGAGAGTTTCTGGCGACTTTATTTCAACTTTATTTGTGTTTACTTTTCTGCTATATGGCTTTTCTAGATAAGGCGCCCATCAATATCGATATCGTGGTATCTAACAACCTAGAGTTGAAATACGACTATCAAGTGGTTATTTACTGGAAAAGTGGCTATGAGTATCTACACAGTGTGAATGTTATATGAGAAATTATTAATCTTTATTTGCTATTCTGTTATATCTGGTCTGTAAATATCGGGCTGCCACTTAGAGGCCTTGTTGTATGCTTAGAAAAGCGATGTTATCAGCAAATTTCAGCATATACACTCGATTGCTAGTTGGCATATCTAAAGTATAGATATTAGGGTATTGGAAGCTCTTAATAGTCTTGACATGAAAATCCATATGAATAAAAAAAAAAAAACATTTGTGGTCGATTGGCCAGTGAATCGCACTATGCATTACAAAGAAAATTCGTTTTTTAGCCGTACAGTTTGTATGTGAAATCATCTTCCTGGAGAGTTCGTTCCTGTGTCACTTACAATGTGGAAGAATTCAAATCGAATA
Organism: Phasia obesa; assembly: GCA_949628195.1. Classification (NCBI taxonomy): domain Eukaryota; kingdom Metazoa; phylum Arthropoda; class Insecta; order Diptera; family Tachinidae; genus Phasia; species Phasia obesa. Next base: position 145,291,987 of record OX451217.1, on the reverse strand, counting down.
TCCACAAACACAACTTCCTCTATAAGCTCCTTGCCATAACCTAATTTTCTAGTTCCGGCACTATGCATAAGCAGGGGTACTCTACCTTTAGTGTTTTAACTTCATATATGAAAAGCATTCATGTCAACCATATGTAACAAAACATTATTCCTTTAAGGCCTTGCTAACAACATTTACCATTTTGTGTGTGTTTTTTTCTGCATCCCAATTCCCGATCCGGAAGTAGGGTAACCTTAGTTATTAAAAGGTTCTCAAATAGCTGTGAAAAGTTTGATAAAATGCTTTTGGTTTTGTATGAATTTATTTTTGTGATTTTTCAGTTTTAGGTATTATTGTTATCACTGAAAACTTGCCCTCCATGGCTACATGAGGCAGCTTAAAGAACATCTTGATACCAGTTTTATCAAAACCAGGATCTTTTTTTGAGTTTAAATGAGTAATTGCTCTTTCAATATCACAAATTCCGCTAAGATTTGAATTTGAAAGCAGCTCTGCTATACCAGATTGAAAAAAATCTGATTGTCTATATATCAGTGTTGCCGATCCAACACATGCTCATCCAGTAGGGTCCTTATCAATAAATCATATATCAATAAACGTTTCATAAAAAAATTATTCAAGTGCATTTTCATTTGTAACAAACCTCCTGCAGAGGTTATAAGGCATTAAAAAGAAAACATCAGTCCTAGCTGATGTTTGTATCTACAAATGTCACAAGCCCCAAAGGTATTAACAAATATTTTTGTACTAAAAATCTAATAATAAAAAAAAGTAGTTTTACACTTTCCTACTTTTGTTTCGTAAGACTTAAAAATTTCTTTATAAATCCTCATAAATAAACCAATGAAATCCTAGAAATTTTCATATTGTGTGTGGAAACAAATACATGAATTTACATTTTACTTTTTGAAGAAATAAAAAAAGAAAAATCCAAAATATGTAGTTACGTGCTCTTTTATACCTCTACGATATCATTGCAAATAAGGGGTGATCCATTTTGAGGTTCCCTACTTTTTTAAAGAAAAAAACACAGAAAATACAAATTTAACGGAGAATGTTTATTATCATTTGAAAGAACATTCTTTGGCACTTATTTTTTTAAAGATTATGTCTATCAAATGTTGGACGTCCTTGCTTCGTCGCAGTTGGTCCATCCGTTGAGCCTAACTAATGCTCGTTCGAGCCAAGGCCTGAATCGAAGCGGGTTTGTCCTCATAAACTTTAGAATTTACATATCGTCACAGCAGAAAGTCTAACAGTGTGATATCGCACGATCTTGGTGGCCAATCGACCGGCCCAAAACATGAAATTATGGGCTCACCAAAATGTTCTCTCAATAAATCCATTGATTGAGGCGATGTGTGGGAAGTGGCGTCGTCTTGCTGAAACCAAATATCGCCGAGATCTCGAGCTTCGATTTCAGGCATCAAATAGTCGGTTATCATGACACGATAATGGTCGCCATTGACGGTTGCGTTTGCATTGGCATAATTTTTAAAGAAATATGGACCGATGATTCCACCGGCTCACAAACCACACCAAACCGCGTTGTTTTTTTTGCATGAAGTGGCAGCTCTTGAATCTCTTCATATTGATCTTCGTCCCAAATGTGGCAATTTTGTTTGTTTACATACCCATTGAGCCAGAAATGAGCCTCATCGTTAAACAAAATTTGCCTCGAAAACGTCGGATCTTCTTGGAACTTTTCAAGAGCCCATAGAGCGAAGCGATTCAGGCGTAAGTCTTTCCATTATGAAATGCCAAACAATACTTAACAAAAATAACATGACAGCATGATGATCTGTTAAAAAAAAGCTATTGAAATAAGTACCTCGAAATGGATCACCCTTTACTTGGTATTTAGAGTTTTATTGACTTTTCAATTCAATAAGAGGAGGAGGTAAAAAAATAAATACGAAAATGTAAATGTATTGTATGAGAGTTGTTGTACAAGCGATTATAATTTATTCTTTTTCTCTCCCTCTCCCTCTATCTCTCCCTTTCTTTTTTTCATAACATATTTGAAACTTGTTATGAATATGATTTTATTATGAAAATGTGTAAAGAATAAATTCAGAACAAAAAAACTAGGAATTTATTGAAATCTATCGAAGGGAGTTAACAAGGTGGGGTTACTACCATTATTTGTAGTTGTTTAAGTAGTTAAGTTTATTATTGAGTTTGAGTGTTTATAGCAAAGTAAATAGATTGATGGTTAGATATACTATCAGCAAAATGTTTAGGAAAAAAAAGAAACAAGAAATATTAGTAAACCACAAGTATTTATGTATAAATGGAAACTTTTATTAAAAATAAATAAATTTCAATATTTATATTGATGTATTTACATATGTACGTCCTTTTATAAGTAAATATACTTAAAGAACAATATAAGAACAAAGGTCAATAATAAAAAAATATAAATTACTTATTTGGATTTTTTCTTCTCAAATGATAAAAATATTTAATTTTTTAATAAAAAATCTTTAAATATCTATAAATATTTCCTAAAACTATAACATAACTATTTCTGTATATGAAATTTTTTATTAAATTTTGTTTTTGTTACTACATGTAGTAATCGAAATGGAAAACAAAACAACAATTTTTAGAATATTTGTCTGTCAGTGTTCGCATCACATAACAAAAACTACTGCATGAATTTAAATAAAATTTTGTGGGGAAGTGACCTTGGCATCTTGGTTCAAATATAGGATACTTTTTATCCTCAAAAATATTTCAGTTCCAAAATAAAGCGGAGAAAAAGTAGCAAAAGTACCTAATTTTACCAATTTAAAGGTACTGCAAACTTGGCAGCACCTTTTATTTTTGTTAGCGGGCTATTTTTGACACTACAATAATTTTAGAATTTTATATTAATTTTAGAATTTAAGTCAGGTATGGGTAACTCTATATAAAGAAAATACTAAAACCATAACGGACGCATTATAAAAGTAAGAATCTTAAAATTTGTGTGTGAATTACTTTCAAAGCAAAATCGTACAAAATATTGTTAGGACGCTCACAACGTGTGTGGGCACAGCTGGTTTTAATATAATCTGATTACTTTTCTTTGTCTTATTTATAAGTCTGTATGAAAAGTTACCTAATAATTGTCATATGTGGCGTATAAGTAACAAATATTACTCATACGTAAGAGGGTCTTTAAACCGAAGGATCATAGTTCGAATTGTGAAAGCGAAAAAAAAAAATTTATTTCCGTTCAAGTTTTTAATTAAGAGGCTCAAATCCACCTAAAGTGAAAAGTAAAGCCCCCTGACGTTCCTTTCAGCACACTCCTGGCTTCAAAGAAAGTCCAGCACAATAATACCGTTCACAACTGCTACCAACATAGAAAGCAAGTGGCAAATGACAAATGCTTAGCATGACTCCATGGCACATAGCAATAATCTGTCCTACTACATACAAATTGGAGACGTTGTATCTACGCAAAGCCATATTGCAGCCCCATCAAAGAGGCTACAATAGACCTATTGTATTGAGAGGCTACAATAGACTTATGCAATAAGTATTTTACTTCAAAAAATAAAAATATTATTAAGATAAAGATAACAGTGTTCTTGATGCCATAACCAATAAGAGATATGAAAAAAGATTTTGAAATATAAAAAAGAGGGATTTAATGATAAAAAGAAACAACATTTTAATTTTTAGCCTTTTTAGTTCTTTCATTCCTTTGAAATTCTCAGATTCCTCAAGACGCTCAAAATAGGCGTTTGTATCAATGGTGATGTTTACGTTTGAGCCAGATAATTCTTCAAAATTTGGAAAAGGATAGCAATAGTTGCAAGAGTTTAAATTTGGAAACTATGGCGTAGCAGACCCCATTTAAAACATTTTTAACATAATGATTGCATTGTTGGCACTTTTATCTTTGATAGATTTTTTTTTGCAATTTTTTATTTAATTTATCTTCAATATAATTGAACTATCAATAATTACTCATATCTTAAGTCTAAAAATATACTTGTTAAGTCCAACCAGTGCTGGACAAAAAAAAAAATGTATATTTCACGATTACTGTAATTTGCGGGTTATCCCTCTGATGTACAGATGAGAGAAGCAGTATCCCTCCTTCTTAGTCGAATGTAACCAGGTTCATTTAGTATGTTACGGGCCAGTGGATTCGGATGAGTTTCAAGCTTCTTTAAATACCGTATGGCGAGTTTCGCATTTTCTGATTTAACTGATGGCACGTTTAGATCTTTATGGATGTTCGAGCTTTTTAAATGCCAAGGAGCAGATGTAGTCATACGAAGAATCTTATTTTGGCGCCTTTGAATTTTTTCTGCGTTGCTAGTTTGCCATCTAAAGCTAGAGTAGAATTTCTGCCAATAAGCCAGTTTAGTTGGACTGCTTTCAACTTCATTTGTGTTAACTTTGTTTCTATGTGGCGTTTCCATGTAAGGCGCCGGTCAAGAAAGCTGAGGTATTGTTTGGTTATTTATCCGAATAGGGGGGCAAGATTCTCTACGCAGTGTGAAAGTTATGTGAGTACAGTTTTGTTCATTAACTTTTATTCTCCATTTCTTCAACCATTTTTCGGGTCTTTCGTCAATGCTCAAAAAAGCTGTGTCGTCTGCAAATGTCGATGTGTTAACTCGGTTACTAGTTGGCATGTCTAAAGTATCTCATCTTTGATAGATGAGATCGTTTTTGCTTTAAACTGATATTGAATCTGTACGAAAGCTCTGAACAATATTCGCCGGTAATTGTTTTACCCTTTAACCGATGTGTGTGACACCGCGTTTATCGCAAAAAACTATTATTATTATTATTATTATTATTTTGTAGGGGTATACCGAAGTCCCTTTTCAAAACCCTTCATTCATCATGAGTATCCGATTGGAAATTAACTAATAATTTACTTTCATTGAGGATCGTGCTTTAACTATCGTTTACTCCCGACTGTAGTGATTTCTCACTGGCGACTGCTAAATGTCGACATTCTTCCTCATCATCTTCCTCATTGATTAAGACTAAGATCTCCACAGCATTTCCTCTATTTTTAACTTGGCCATATAACACTTAAAAGTCCTCTCATTCGTAGTTTTAGTTTTGAAGTTTAAAATGAAAACAATTTTAAAAAAGCAATTTAAAGAAGAAACGATATGAATCGCAGCGACAAAAGTTGCTTAATATAATTCGGCACATACATCTATGTACCCCTATTTTGTTTCCACTCTACCTTTTCGTCTACTAATTACGAATTGCAGCGACAAAAGTTGCATAATGTAGAAGAGGCCTTTTGCTGAGAGTTTAATTTCTTAAAAGATATTCTTTAGTTAGCAAAAGAAAGTAAATTTTTCCATTTCCCTTCAAAATTAACGAGCTTTTCCTGTTTCAAAGGCCGTCGAATACAAACTAATGAAAGCAGTATCGCATTGAAAGTTACTGGGCTGGAAATAAAAAACACATCGAATTATTGCTCATATTATATTAAATGAAAATTATTTCGGCCTTAATTTCCCAACCTCTGATAACGGTTTCAGTCTTAAATATCTTATGCTTTATATATTAAAGGGATAATTTTATATTAATATTAATCATACGTTAAGGTGTTTTTTTTTTATAGAAAACTGGGAACGAAATGTTTGTTGTTTCCTTAAATTTTTAACTTCATTTCGTTACTAGCTGTGCCCACACACACCTGTTGTGTACGTCCTGACAAAAGTTTGTTCGATTTTACTTTTAAAGAAGTACGCTCCAAATTTTAAGACTCTTAAGTATTTACTTTATGTAAAGGTACCCATCCCTGGATAAAATTGTAAAATTTATAAAAAATTGTAAAATTCCTTAAATTATTGTAAAGCTCTGTAAAAGGTGTTTAAAATATTTAAATAACAATGTAATTTCACAAAATAAAAATTAAAATCAAATAGAAATTTTATTTAATTGGCTTTTTGGCAGTAAGTAATTCATATTTTGTGATTATTTTAAAACAGCGCCATCTATTGTGCAACTGTGTTTAAGATATCCCACTTTCAATTCATATTGTCATTATTTTGAAACAGTGCCATCTGTTGCGCAACCTTGCTTTCAAAAATAAAAGATCCCTTAAAGTATGCAGTACCTTTAAATCGATAAAAATATCGGCGTACTTTCACAGCTTTTTTCTACTTTCTTCCGTGGAAATAAGATACTTTTGCATAAAAAAGTATCCTATATTGTAACCAGGATACTAAGGTACCTCCTGACAAAATCTTCTTAAAATCCATTTAGTTGTTTTTATGTGATGCGAACACAAACAAAGATAGACAAACAAACAAACAGGCAGAGAAACAGGAAATGAGTTATTATTTTATTATAGGTATAGATTAAAGCTGTATAGTAGTACAGAGTATATAGCGCCCTAAAGGTGGAAATAAAACAAAGTTAACTCTTATTTTATAAATTGTTAAACCTTACTAATTACCGTGCGTTAAGTAATGCGTTTATTTCCAAATTTTGCTTCAATAAATCCAAAAAGCTTAAAAGAAAATCTCTCTTTCAAAAACTGCAACACTTCACTGACAATTTGTTCTGTCTTATTCACAAAATAACTGACAGTTCATTTAGTGTTGTTTGACAGAATCTTTCTATTCGTATGAGAATGAAATTGGGCATGAGTGTATGTGAGTGAATATAATTTGAAAAGTCAGTCATTTAGTGAGTTGTTTTGCCTTTATTTATTTGGTAATATGCCAAAGGATTTTTTCTTTTATTTGTTGTTGTTGTTGTTTTTTTTGCTCATCAACAATATACACTTAATAATACCAACAAAAACAAATATTAAGATTTTTTCGTTTAATTTCTTTTTCGTTTTTAAATCGAAAATATTTTTGTATGTTTATAACAACACACACACTTCCTCAGCGTGTTGTTCGGTTCTGTTCTGTTTGCAAATAAATATAAAAAGTTTTTACAAACAAACAAAAAAAAAAAAAAAAAAAACAAAAAACACATGTTAGTTTTTCATTTATTTCTTGAAATATTGTTTTTAGTAGTTGTTTCATTCGGATATGATTTTTTTGTGTGTGTTAAAACAAAAATCAAAATACAATGAAAACGAAATCCCAATAGGAATGTCAGAAGGAAGTTGTATAGGAAACCTTAAAATTTTCATTTTTATAAATTTAAACAGCCATTTGATTCCTGTAATAAAAAAGAAGTTGACAACATTTTATTCCTCTTACATTTTTTTCCTACTGGGGTTTACTTTAGTTCCATTCATTTTCTCATTAAAAATGTATTTCTAATATGTATTTTGCTTTTTATTAAACAATATGAAATAATTTAGATACTTCCACTACACTTCCACTACATCTAAATGTAGATTTTTATGTTTTGACATGATTGATACTGAAAAACAAAAATCCACTATGTGACTGCCAAAAAAAAATTGCTACAAGCATATTCCAACGTTCACATAGTGAGTGTCGGAAAATCTGTAAAATGCAGATTTTTTTGATTCTGAAGGTTTTCTCTAAGAAACAGAATCATCTTCTGGAAAAAAATATTTCTTCAGTTTTGGAGTAAAATTATTCTAAAAAAAAAAAAAATTTTAAAAAGAGAATATTTCTCTCTCTCTCAAAAGTTGTCTTTGTAGAAAAAGAAAAAAAACCTCTGAAAATGTAGATCAATAAATTTTGAAACCAGCATTGGTACTGGTTAATGGTATGGTAATGGGTGGCCACAAACAGACCAACCAATGTTAAACACTTGTAATTTTTTGTTGTTCATTTGTTTTAATTCTTTTTTATGTTCTTCCAATACCTTCCGGAGAAGACCGTCGTCACTGGCTGTTTATTTGTTACGGTTAGCGAGCGCTTTCATTGTGAGGATATTTTAGATAGTACTATTTATATAGTACCGTACCAAACAAACAGCCTTTTGCGACGGTCTTCACTCTAATAGCTATAAATCATTTAGAAGTGACTGTGAGTGAGGACTCAGTGAGAGGTAAATATGTCGACAATAACCATCCTAGAAAGTGTAATCACTTTCGAACGATTTTAAAAAAAAATCTAAAATAAATAGTTGGAGTTCGTCCACGACGTCGCACAGTGGGGCTGAATCCAAATATTTTGGAAATAACTCAGCCATTTGTAAAGGGCTAGGCCGATTGATTCAAAATTTGACATGTGCATAGCAGAGGAGTATCTGAGCTTAAGTTTTGACGATGGGCACTATCCACTTGCCTTTTAAAATAATATAACAATCATTTAGAGAAGAGTGTAATTTGGTCAAACTTCCACTACTCTGACAGTAACCCTAAATTTATAGGACTACCCTTGAAACTGGGGGAAAAAAAAAATCATGCTGTTCCTAGATCTTCTAGCTTATATATTGTAGTATAAGAATCGAAAGCAATGCGTCAGCAGCATCCCCAGAGAAAATAGACATAAAATGAAAGTGAAAGTACGCAATTTAACCCATTTAATTTTTCCGCAAACTTGGCAGCACTTTTATTTTTGCAAACGAAATTTTAGACACCGTTTACAGAATTCTACAAAAATAGAATTTTATATAAAGTCTCTGTTGTAGCAACCAAAGTAATTACCCAGAGATGGAAACCTCTATAAACACGTAATATGAATATTTGGTCCTAAAGTACCCAAATTTTATATGAAAATTTCGACCTAAATTACACTTCATGTTAACTTCATTTTTTTTCGTTGGCATATGGGCAAAAATCTCTAGATAGATCTGACAATAACTGAAACGCCCATACTTTTCAGCAACGACAGCTATTTTTCAACCATATTCACTACACAAAGTGCTAAAAATCAGTTTTTCCAATTGTTGACATAGCGTTAGTTGGTTTTCCTACATACTTTTTATATGTAGTTTTAGACAGGTGAACAACTTTTGACGCGCTCATTTAAATTTAGCTGTAAGATAAATTTTCTGTACATAAGAAGCCGCCTTTACTAGCCCTCAATTTGATAAAAACATAAACATTACGCCGTCAGAGCAACGCAATTATTTGGTGTCTTGGTGTTATAGCTGTGTCATTTTCTGTTTGAACATAATTTTCTGTTTCCAATAATAATGTTTGAATGCTTATTGCACAGCAAGTATTACTATTTAGTACGGTTGATCAACAGATAGCGCTGTTTGCAAATAATACTGTCAAACTAAAATACAACAACAATGTCATTGTCATGTTATAAAAAAGTTTTTTATAACAAATGTTTTAACAACCATGTGAAGACTTGGAAAAAACATTAACATGACACTGTGAGGCAGAATCTAAATATTTTGGAAATAATTCAGCCATTGGTGAAGTGCTAGGTCGATTGATCTAATATTTGGCATGATCATAGCAGAGGGATATCTCAGCTTAAGTTTTGACGGTGGATACCATCCAATTGCCAGGGGCAACGCTATGTGTTCTCAAAGTTGGGTACCTCGGCCATGCATATCCTTTTAGAGCTTGGAATTTCTTCAATTTATGTTTGATACAAATCCCAAAATAATTGCTAAAAAATCGGCATAGCCCTTTACATATGCCTGAGTTATTTCCAAAATATTTTGATTCACACCCACTGTCTACACTTAACACTAACATTATGTTAGTGTTAATGTCTATCAATTTAAGTCTAATGTAGACTGGGGGTAAAAAATGAAAAAAAAGAAAGAAATGGGAAAAGAACATCTTGCTTCTTTATGTATGTGTTTAATCTGTAACTTCTCTGTCTCTATGAATGAATGTGGATTTTCCACAAACAATGCATTCCTTCATATGTATGTATCTATGTGTTAGTAAACCAAACATAACTGGTATTAAAAATATTGAAAATAAATACATCTAGCAAGTATTGACTTTTATCCATTTCACACTAAATTGGCTTCATTAAGTTTTGTTTTGTTTCGTTTGGTTAAGTTTTGTTTAGTTTAGTTTGATGTTGCTTTATCCTGATAAGTCCTGTTGTTGTAGCAAAAACGTAATACGATTGGCTTTGGCTGGATGAAATTTGTTATGAACTGGTTTCAATATTACTGTAGTATTGGTTTTAATTGCTAGTGTCATATCAAATTTATTGATTCGTTAAATAATTAAAATTTAATTTTTTTCTCTTTGTGTTGAATTATTTCTTATAAAAATTAATAAACGATTACAATAACTTGTGACATAATGCGATTAAGTTGATATTAAGTGTTACCAATACATAAGTTAAGGTTTTTATTTAATTTTTATTTTTTTTATTCTTTGCTTTATGGACTCTTTACTGGTATATGTACATTTATGTATGTACATACATATATGTATATATTCTTGTTCTTTGTTTTTTTTATAAATTTTTTAAGCTTTAATGATTGAAAATTATTATCTTTATTATATTTTCTGTTGCCCTTTGCTGTCTTTCGAAAATGTTTCTGGGGAGAGGTTAAGTAAGTGGGAGTGTTTTTTTATTATATTTAATTGCTTATAATTCAAGGTTATTTTCAATGAAGTAAAACTTATGAAATTATGTATAAAAAGGATTATAGATAATTAAATTATATGAGTTCTTGAGAGGGTTAAATAGGTGAAGAATATAATAACTTGTGTTGATGGGGCATAAAATGCCTTAAGATGACATAAGCTTTAATAAAAATGTCATTTTGGTGCCAAAATGAAGGCATCATATTAAGGAGCTGGATATTTTCTAAAGATTGATGATTTATCTTAAAAATCTATTTGGTTTATAAAATATAGGAAGTATTCAAGTTTACCTCCCAAGCTATTTTTATACGAAGGGAATAAGAAACAATAGAAAAAAAAAATAATTACACCAATTAAAGATTTTAATTGGTTTCAGATTAAAATTTAATCAAATAAGTAATTGATTCAATTATTTGTTTAATTAAGATTATGTGTTATGTATTTGTTTTTTTTAACAAATAGATATGTATATTTGAATCAATTAAAAATTTAATTGAACTTTAATTTAAAACTAATTAAAATCTTTAATTGGTGCAAACATTTTTTTCTTTGAAATTGCGTATTAAACAATTTTAAATCAAGTATAAAAAAGAAAATATTTTTCATATCCTTCAGTATTAAAAGTGGGATCTTACGGATGCTTTCATTTTAGCCCGTAACGAACTTAAAACCTTGGTTAACTTGTACTGATTCAAGGTTTAGGCGATGGCCCAAGGCGACATAAAGCGTCATTCTGAAGAAAGATGAGAGAGGTGCTGTTGTGAAAATGAATGCTAATACCTGACACGATATATTTTAGTCGGTACGTCAGACTACCATATAAGCATCTTAAGGCAACACATTTTTTTTATTATAATTATTTTTATTGGTTTTTGTGGCAGCTAAAAGGATTCTTATTTTTTTTTAAATATTTTTCAACAATCCACAGTGGGGCAGAATCAAAATATTTTGAACGAACCTAGTAATTTATAAACGGCTAGGCCGATTGAAACTAAATTTGACATGACCATAACAGAGAAAGTATCTGAACTTAACTTTTAAAGGTGGGTACCATATACCCTTCAGAGGTGGCGCACATAGGTCTCAAAGTTGGGAACCTCGCACCTGAAAATTCTTTTACAGCTTGCCATTTCTTCAGTTTTATTCTGATTTTTTTTTTTAAATTATACAGGGTCTTTAAGGTCTTGTCAATACCTACCGACCTACAAAATATTATCTAAATTTTGTGAAATAATTATTTAAAATGATTCAGTTATAAAAGCTTTTAAGAAATACGGTTTTTGATTTTTCGCTACCCTGGTCCAGTTTTTTCAAAATATTGGGTACAATTTTTTCCATATTTTTTTTTTAATTTTATTTATTTTTAAACTGAAGAAATGGCAAGCTGTAAAATAATTTTCAGGTGCGAGGTTTCCAATTTTGAGACCACCCATGGAGGGTGTATGGTACCCACCTTTAAAAGTTAAGTTTAGATACTTCTCTGTTATGCTCATGGCAAATTTTGGATCAATCGGCCTAGCCGTTTATAAATGACTAGGTTATTTCAAAATATTTTGATTCTGCCCCACTGTGGATTATTGAAAAATATTTAAAACAAAAATAAGAATCCTTTTAGCTGCCAAATAACTACGTTATTTCCAAAATATTTTAATTCTGCCCCACTGTGCGTTGTAGTTAGCTGTATTGTTACTCTATTTTTACTAATCCAAACCATTCAGCAGTCAAAAATATGCATTTCTCTTTTTGGTTATAAACACTTTACCGCACAATGGCGATAAACTGAAATACAGTTGGAATTGGGAAACAGCTTTTATTTAATAATCATAGCGAATCATATTTTACACACAATAGTGTGTAAAGTTTCCTGCCATATTCAAATTTTCGAAAACAATTTTAGTTCTTTTTTTTCTCAACTGCAAAGCTAATTGAAAACACACACACACACATACATTTACGATGAGTTTTATTTTCCCTACTTAAACTCAAATAACTGCTTTGTTAAGCCATAAAGCGATTGTTATTTATGACAGCAACTACATAAAATACCATACGTGTATTATTACTCAAAAGCGGACGGAGCGATTCTAAACAATGGGTCATAAAAAGTTTTTTGTAAAAAAAAAAAAATGAAATAAATATTAAACGTTTTTACACCTGAAACGGAAATACAACATATTTATGCCACTCAACATTTTTAAAAGCAAAACAAATACCGTTAGTCAGTTTCCTTTCCTTTCCTTTCATTTCCTTTCTGGTCCCTTTAAAGGATATGTTTGAATTTAAATTATAATGAGTGTGTAAGTGTGTGTGTATGTGTGTGTAGAAAGTGTGTTGGTGTATAAACGGCTTTAGTAGTTTTAGTTTTTTTTTTTTTGCAGAAACCGCTTGGCTATTACGCCAATTTACATTTTAATTATTCAAATTAGTTTCAATTTTTCTTTATACATTTTACCATTTTTTTTTTAAATGTATTTTTTTTTATTTCACAAGTGACATGAAACCATAAATCACTGTCTTGACCATAGAGAGCCATAAATTTTCCTATTTTTAGTTTAGTACTGAGCCAGGCAGCCAGCCAGCCCTTCCCTCCTCTAACTCATTTCCTTTCTTTTGTAACCACTTTAACGTACAAAGACATATGATTACGTTTAAATTATTATAAAAAGAAATCTATGTTACGTTTGCTATATACCCTGCCTGTAGGATTTAGTTTTATTTTTTTTACACATAAATGATGGCAAAAATGTTTTAAAGAAAACATCATAAGAAAACGTTTTAGAAGTGAAAGACATCAAAAGGTATAAGTTTATGCACAAAACGAAACAACAAAGGAAACTTTGGAAAAAGGAAGGATTTTTTTCAAAGCAAAAAAGACGTATAAACAAACACTTTAAATGCCAAAACAACCATAAAAATATAGTAGAGCAGCGGCATGAATTTATCAAACGCCGTCAATGGCTGAAATGGCTGAAATAAAACAAGCGAAAGATGCCCATAAAAATATGTCTCCCAAAAAAAAAGTCTTTGCTTTATCATTGAAAAGGAGTTGTGAAAAATGAGGTCCTTAATAATTTTTTGTAAACCGAAACGTTCAATATTAAAAAAAATGTGGTATGAAAAAAAATTTTTAATATAACATTTAATATAAAGGGTTATCCATTTCGAGGTTGTCTACTTAAAAAAAAAAAAAAACACAGAACATTCAAATTTAATGTAGAATGTTTATTAACATTTGAAAGAATATTCTTTGGCATTTATTTTTTGAAGATTATGTCTATCAAATGTTGGCCGTTGCTACGTCGCCGATGGTCCATCCGTTGAGTTCAATTTTCGATGACTCGTTCGAGCATTTCGACTGGTAATTGGCGAATGACACGCGTGATGTTTTCCTCCAAGACCTGAATCGAAGAGGGTTTGTCCGCATAAACTTTAGACTTAACATATCCCCACAGGAAAAAGTCTAACGGTGTGATATCACACGATCTTGGTGGCCAATCGACCGGCCCAAAACGTGATATTATGTGCTCACCGAAATGTTCTCTCAATAAATCCATTGATTGATGCGATGTGTGGAGCCGTCTCGCTGAAACCAAATGTCGCCGAGATCATGGGCTTCAATTTCAGGCATCAAATAGTCGGTTATCATGGCACGATAACGGTCGCCATTGACGGTTACGTTCGCACCGTCATCATTTTTAAAGAAATATGGACCGATTATTCCACCGGCTCACAAACCACACCAAACCGTTGTTTTTTCTGGATGAAGTGGCAGCTCTTGAACTTCTTCAGGTTGCTCTTCGTCCCAAATTCGGCAATTTTGTTTGTTTGTATACTCATTGAGCCAGAAATGTGCCTCATTGCTAAATAAAATTTGCCTCGGAAACGTCGGATCTTCTTGGAACTTTTCAAGAGCCCATAGAGAGAATCGATGTCACTTGGGTAGGTCGAGCGGCTTCAGTTGTTGCACAAGCTGTATTTTGTGTGCTTACAATTTAAGATCTAGGTGTAAAATGCGCCAAGTCGTTCCATATGTCAGTCCGAGTTGCTGCGAACGGGGCCGAATCGACTCTCCACGGTCTTCGAGTACACTGTCTCAGCTATGCCCGCTATATTTTCTTCACAGCATGCTGGACGTGGTCTATGCGGTCGAATATTATCCAATAATGAATGCTGGGTCTCAAAATGGGTAATGGTGTTGCAAATAGTACGCTCAGTAGGCCGATTATATTGACCGTAAGTTGAGCGAAGTGCACGAAACACATTCCTCACAGAATGTGAATATTCGTAATAAAGTTGAACGATTTGTAAACGTTGTTCAGGCGTAAGTCTTTTCATTATGAAATGCCAAACAATACTAAACAAATAACATGATAGCATATCACGACTCACACGTGATCTGTCAAGAAAAGGCTATAAAAAAAAGTATCTCTACTTGAATCACCAATTACAAACAATTAGGGGATGTTGTTGTGAGATGTAGCCGCCATTTTATTCGGGATTTTTATATTAGAAAAGTTATCTAACCATTTAATTATTCAAATGCAACAGTATTGGAAAATATTTGAAACTTATTTCATTTATTTTTTTAAAAATTAATTTCTTTCACTTAAAAATGTTAGTTTTTCAATTTTCTTTTCAACAAGACGAAACAATTTAAATAAAATGCCAAAAAGTTCAAACAACAATTTTTTCATTTAATTTTTGCTTTAACAAGATTAAAAAAAAACTTTGTTCAAAAGCAAAATGTTTGCAGTCGTACAACATTTTTGTCCACCTTTTTAGGTGTCACTTAAAACTGAAGCAACAAAATTCCATTGTAATCGTTGCATATTTATAGAAGAAAATGAGACACAAGCAGTGCAGTTGCCACAAATAAAATTTTCTTTTTTTTACGGTTTAATATAAACATTTTGCTGTCGTCTATTTATTACCTTGTAAATATCTACATATATTGCGCTTAACTTTTCTATATTTTCTTTTTGCAAACATTTTCTATTTTAATGGTGGCCCATTTTATATATTTGCGTGTGTGTGTGTGTGTGACTGTGTGTGTGTGTGTTTAGTTGAGAGCACAAATAGTTGCAAGTATATTTTTATTATGCAGCAGTACCAGTATTAGTCTGAAATATTTACAACAAAAACCTTTTATCAAATCCTTATATGTGAACAAATGTATCACAGTTACATATAAATTTAATATCTTTCAGAGAACATGTTTGGGAAAAATTTTCAATCAACCATTTACTGCTGTGGCATTGCATTTTAAGAAATTCATGATCTCTGCAGAGTCGTATTTTTGTGTAGAAGGATAATTTTGCTAAGCAAAATGGGAAATTTGTTGGTAAATGCTGTTACACAGAAAAATTTATCAGCAGGAAATTAGTTTTAATTTAAATAATTAATTAATAAATAATAATAAATAATTTATGAAACGCAATTAAAAATAAATTATTTTCATATATAAAATTATAAAGGGCGTTTTTTATATTTTTAGGAATTTTTTGTAAAAATTTTTTGAAATTTTTTTTTGGTAACTTTTTGTAAAAATTATTTAGAAATTCTTTTAAAATTTTTTTATAACTTTTTTTAAGAATTTGAAGTAAAAATATTTTTTTATTTTTTTTTAATTTTCTGAAAATTATTGTTAGAAAATATTTTTATTTTGTAAAAATTTTTGAAAATATTTTTTGAAATTTTTTTTTTGGAAACTTTTTGTAAAAATTATTTAGAATTTTTATTTGTAAAAATTATTTAGAATTTTTATTTGTAAAAATTATTTAAAAATTTTTTTGTAAAAATTTTTAGAAATCTACTGCGTTAGAATGTTCGGACTAAAGCATTTTTTGCTTAGAAAAAATTGTCTTATATTGACCCCACCCCCTGGTTACCAATGGGCACCCTCTGGGTCTATTGGCTACCTCTATATGTATTGGTTTCTACAAAGGCCTTTAACACAAATCAAAGCAGAACAACTTTACCAATCTAAAATTAAACACAAAATCGGCCCTCGCAGGGGAATATTGATCCCCCGAGATCTGTATGCACTCCTTGCGATCAACCTGTCGCGGTCTAGTATTTATTTAACCAAAAAAACAAAAGATAATCTTTAAAACAGAAAAAAATGAGTGCAAAAATATAGGTGGGCGAGGGCTTTTTCCCCGCAGCCTCCAAAGGAATTATCTGATATTGTTGAATTTCAATCTCAAATATTTCGAAACTATGCCTGGCAGATTGGTAGATTTAAATCTGCTGTGTCTCGTCTGGTGCCTTGTGAAACGATATTACTACCCGAACGCGGACGGACAGACGGATATCGTTTAGTCAACTTTTCTATGTGAAAAGAATATATATAAAGGGGGTTTTTTATAGAGGTATAGAACTTTAAGTTGCAATAAAACAACGATGGATTATTCGATTGACATGAATTTTATTTATCCGAAAGATAATCTTGTGGCATTGCATTTTAAATATTATTTCTGGCATATGACCGCCACGGCTGGCGCAAATGTAGTCCAAACTGGACGTCCAATTTTCGATGACTTTTTCCAACATTTGTGGCCGTATATCGGCAATAACACGGCGAATGTTGTCTTCCAAATAGTCAAGCGTTTGTGGCTTATCCGCATAGACCAACGACTTTACATAGCCCCACAGAAAGTAGTCTAGCGGTGTTAAATCACAAGATCTTTGAGGCCAATTCACAGGTCCAAAACGTGAAATTAGGCGGTCACCAAACGTGTCTTTCAATAAATCTATTGTGGCACGAGCTGTGTGTCATGTTGCGCCGTCTTGTTGAAACCACATCTCCTGGACATCATGGTTATTCAATTCAGGAATGAAAAAGTTAGTAATCATGGCTCTATACCGATCACCATTGACTGCAACGTTCTGCCCACCATCGTTATTGAAAAAGTACGGACCAATGATTCCGCCAACTCATAAAGCGCACCAAACAGTCAGTTTTTCTGGATGTAACGGTGTTTCGAGATACACTTGAGGATTACCTTCACTCCCAACAATTGCACCTCTCACGCTCATCGTTGATCAACATTATGCATAAAGACTTGCCATTACACGCTTAGAAGGTGCAAATTGACTCAAGAACTAAAGCCTCTTGATCATTCCAAACGTCTTGAATAATCAGAATGGTGGCAAGAAATGGCAACGTTGGATGATAAATTTTCGAAGAAAATCATCTTCAGTGTGGAAGCACATTTTCACCTTAGTGGATTCGTCAATAAGCAATACCTGCCTAGTCGGCCTAACCTCACGGTGGTCTTACCACCGAGTGAAACTTAGGCGTAGACTAGGGCCCCCATTGTGTAGTATAACAACACTTTACGATTGCCACCAATCGCTTTTTTGTGTGTGATACAGTCACAATGAGTAGCAATTTATATAATATGGCAAGCCTTTCCAAGGCAAGCCTAGATCCACATTATAACCTCTTGCTTAGGGGTTTGGAAACTATCCAAACTCCGTCTGTTGAGAGTGCAACAGCACACTTGATCGACCGTGCACCATACCTTAAACCACAACCACCACGTGTACCCCCGAAGGGGACCTCACCAATAACCGGTCACAGAGAGGATAGGATCTCTGTGGGGCCACCGATTCCCGTGGTACCAGTCCTTTGGGCACTGGTCGGGCCTCGAAGAAGACCCGTGTTATAAAACAACAGACCTTTTCTTCCAGATTTAGGCTCTAGGAACCCTAGCGTCTGGTGCCCCTATTTTCCCCGAATGAACCGCCTCAAAGCATTTGCCATTACTGCAGTGACAATTGGAACCCCCGGGGGGAGCTAAAGGATGAGATAATTCGGCACATTGACGGCATAGAACCTCAACTATGCCTCACCGTCCTCGAAAATTTGGAGTATCGGATGGGGGTTGTGCCGCCGAGGTCGCAGCGGCCATTTGGCCGATATTTTGTTCCATACATAATTCAATATTTAATAATATCAAAATAAAAAGAAATGACAATAATTTTCTAAATACTCTGTGTTTTATTCAAAATCAAGATCGGCCCTTAAAATTTAACCACCCTTTATATGGTAGCTTTATTCATACCCATAAAAAGGCTCAATTAATAAGGTTCTCACTGCAGCATCTTTAAGTCGCCCACAGATACAATTAAGAATACATTTTAGTGAGAGGAAACTTTACTTATCGCAATTATGTTCTAGAATACCGGCATCACTCGCTTGCCAACTAAAAGGTAATGGGTACTATATTCTGCATATTCTAGTAATCGGATACTACTGTTTTAGACACTAATCAAGTTGCAACCCTTATAAATTAAGTATAAGTATTAAGTATAAATTAAGCTAATGGAAAATGTCTTTAGATTAAAATGTTTCTTATTATTTTAAAAACTTTTCTAATTCTCTTAATTTATCATTTTCGCATTACATATTTTTGATGATAACCAGCACAAACGATTTTACAATAAATTAAACATTTAAAATTTTGTAAAATCCGAATAAAAGAAAGAAACAATTATAACAGATAAAAAAACGTTATAACATGTCAACTATTGATTTTTTAATTAAATATAAATGAGACATGCTGAAAAAGAACCAGGGCAGACAATGAAAAAAAAAAAAAACAGAAACGAAACAGCTTAGTAGGGGGTGTAAAATTATGCTCACACAAACACCCTCACATACGAGTACATTGAGGTATAAGTATATATTTAAGCAGACAAAAAACAACAACAAACAGGATGAAGATGGAGCAGAGTGTGTAGAGAAAAGAGACTTTGACAAAACATTGTAACAACAAGGCTAATGGTAATAATGATTGTAATAATTATGATGACAAAGACGATGATGGATTTCAAAAGTGTGTTTGGAAATACATAATAATACTCGTAACAACAAAACACGTTTTTAGGGAATTATTATATTTTTTTTTCATCTGTATCTAAAATAAATAGTTCGACTTATACAATTTCAAATAAGTAAGTTTTCTCTTTCCTAAATAGTTTTTGAATTCTAATCTTTATTTCAGTTTGTTGTTTTAAAGCCATCACTTATAAATTAATAACCTCCTAATATGTAAATTAAATTAATCTTTCTTAGAGACTTCAAATTTCATCTGTATATTAAATAAATCAGTCCAGTGCGAGTTAGTCTCACACACATAGGGTTCCGTACTATGTTTAGTACGACTTTAAAAATTCAAGTTATTAATTTTTTATGTCTTATGGGGCACCTTTTCATTTTAAAATTAAAATCATATTCACTAAAATTGCATCATTATGGGGACACCCTTTAAATTTTAGTAATTTTAGAAATAAAAATATCAGGAGCATACCAATTGCGGGGTTAAAAAAAATAAGATATTAGTCGTGAAAAACTTGTCATTAATGGGCAAGTTTTTCTAATCGAAAAAAGGACAAAAATCTGTGACGACCTATATTTTTTATAAAAATTAAATTTTTTAAATGAAAATCTTATTTTTGCTGTATCTTCTTTAAACAGCGTCTAATCGAAAAAAGGACAAAAATCTGTGACGACCTATATTTTTTATAAAAATTAAATTTTTTAAATGAAAATCTTATTTTTAACCGACTTCAAAAAAGAAGGAGGTTATCTATTCGTCTGAATGTTGCTTTTTTTTTTTTATGTATGTAACCGCAGAACTCAGCCATTTCTGAACCGATTTTAAAATTTTTTGCTTTATTTGAAAGGTTATGCTTCAAGGTTGGTCCCATTTTAAAAACAGTTCATTATATTAAAAATTAAAGGGTGTCCCCATACAACATACATGTTTTTTACGTGTATTAAGAACCTTAAAGGGCAGCAAATTAAAATTTTAAAAAATTGCGTGCCTCTGTAGCTCCCAACAGCAGAAATTAATAAAAAAATAAATTTAAAATTTAAAGGGTGTCCCCATAGGTGACATAATATGACCTATTTGGGTCTATCTTTTGAACCGTTATAGACTAAACCTTGAAAATTTGACAGAATGTCGATTACTATGACCGTTATAATAAAATGTATAAATACTCAAAATTTTAAATTAAAGGGTGCTCCAATAGTTCATTTCATTTGATGTATATGGCCATACTTTTGAATAGTTGTACACAGACCGCTGAAATTTACAAAGAACCTGTATTGCTAAGTCAGCTATAACAAAAAGTATAAAATTTTGAATTTGGAACTTAAAGGGTGTCCCAATAGTTAATGTAATTATATGTATGTGGCCAAACTTTTGAACTGTTAGAGACAGACAGCTGAAATTTACAGGGAACCTGTATTGCAAAGTCCACTATAGCAAATATACACTTTGAAGTTAGAAATTAAAGGGTGTCCCCATAAATTACGTAATTTGATCTATATGACCCTATCTTTTGAACCGTTAAACACAAACACTTGAAAATTAGGCAGAATGTCCACTACTTTCTCTGGTATGATAACAAATATATATATTTGGAATTATAGTGTAAAGGGTGTCCCAATAGTTCATGTAATTTGATATATATGGTTAAACTTTTTAATCTTTGTGACCAAGTCCTCTATAACAACAGGTCTTTAATTTAACATTGTAAATTAAAGGGTGTCCGAATAGGTGATGTTATTTGATCTGTGTGCCCCTATCTTTGAAACCGTTATAGACAGAGGCTTGAATGGTATCCCCATACAAGACGGATGCTGGTGAAATTAACTTAACTTTTAAACAGTAATAGGGAGAGGCTTGACATTCAATAGTGTTTATTTTTTCCCTCTAATTTTGGCGCATCTTTTATTTGGTTTAAATATAATTCTTACAGATTACTTCTTACATTTTTAGTTTAGAATTGGTGCCCTTCTATTTGTTTTGAAGTCGGTTTTTTTTGCAAGAATTATTGCTGTATCTTCTTTAAACAGCGTCTAATCGAAAAAAAGGACGGAAATCTGTGACGACCTTCAATTGTTTATAATTCTTATAGAGGCCAAAGTAACACATCTACTATAAACATTTCAAGCGTCTACCTATTACGGTTTATAAAATAAGGCTATTTACGTAAAAATCATGTCACTGTCGGAACACCCTTTAATTTTATTATTTGTTATAGCGGCCATGGCAAATCCCTTTCTATAAATATATCAAGAGTCTACCTATTACGATTAAAAAAATAAGTCACTATACGTGAAAAATATGTCACTGTCAGAACACCCTTTAATTTTTAGTAATTGTTACATCGGCCGTGGCAACACATCTTCTGTACAAATTTTTTTTAAAAGTCTACCTATTACCCATTACGAAATAAGGCGTTATACATGAAAATCATGTCACTGCTGGAAAACCCTTTAATTTTTATTATTTTTTATAGGCATCATAGTAATACCCCATCTGTGAAAATTTCGAGACTCTACCTATTATGGTTAAAAAATTGGGCAATATTCATGCAAATCACGTCACTGTCGGAAAACTCTTTAATTTTTACTATTTGTTACAGTGGCCATAGTAATACACCGCCTGTAAATATTTCAAGATTCTATTCACTAACGCTCAAAACTTAGGCCATATACAAATCACATCACTATCGGAACACCCTTTAATATTTAGTTTCAATTTTGTATACTTGTTTATAAAGCGAACATAGTTTTAATTACTGTCTGCAATTTTTAAATGTTTGCCTCCAACAGCTCAAGAAATAAAGACATAATCGTAATTAGCACGAAACTTTCGGAACACCCTATAAGTTTTAGTATGGCAGAGTATATCTCTGCAAGAGGCAAGTGATTTACACTATCACCAAGCTAGTGCTAGAATGTATTTTAAAACTGAACAGATGTGCCTCGATTAATGAGGTAAAGTGCGTTGATGTGAGTTAAAGGACACAAAGGCACAGCTGGAAAATAAGCAGCAGACCAAATGGCAAAAAGAGGATCTGTTGTCAATTTCTATGGAACAGAGGTTTGCTAACTAATAGTATGGTATGACAAGGCGGCATGTGTTTAGCTAGATAGTTTGTGTTCGAGTATTAGCACTTCCTCCTGAGCTTATGAGCACATCCATTACGTGAGTTTGCTCATGCAACTGTTTCTATCATGGTGTCCTTACTACGCAAGAAGAAATTTCATGTCATTCGGCTAGTTTCTAATAAAGTAACTTTTTCTGTCTGTCTGTATATATGTATTATCACAGAGAAATAACCTCAAGCCTGAATAAAAATTATTTATTTAATTAAAAGAACATATTTAGGTTGGTACTAAACATACACTTTCCTCTTTGTCATATTTGAACATCTGCAAACAAACTGCCAAACTTGTAATGTTTGCAATAAATTTGTTATTGTTTTTTTAATATAAGATTTTTCTTCTTCTTGTATCTAGTTTTCCTTAAAATGTTGACATATTTTTCAATATTTTAATAACACGAACGAGCAGCTATTAAAAAAAGTATTGGAAAAGTATTGGAAGTGAATACAAAAAAAAGCTATAAAATATATTAAAAAACTAAACTCTAAGAACTTTTTAACACGATATTGACACTTTCAAAGACATCTATCTAGTAGTTGGGGAACAAAGATAAAAGACAAAAAACAAAAAAAAAAAAACAAGGCTACAAAATTTCAAGAAATAAATTATAGATAAAAAAACGCACACCCGTGAACTCTCACAAATAGGCTGCTGCTGCACCAACACACTCATATAAACATTTAAATATTCATGGAATCTTTTAAACAAATACGAACACACCACCACGGTTGCCAGATTTTTTTCCCTCTCTCCCCCCTAAAAGCAAATAAAAAAGCTTCTTAAATCAAGCTTTTTTTTTAAATCTCCTAAAATAATTTTTCTTGATTACATAAATAAATTTTTTTCTGTAATTTTCAAAAAATAAAATCCAAATTTATTAAATAAAAAAATCCCCTAAATTAATCCCAATTTTAACAAAAATCACCCAAGACAAAAATTTTTAGTACATATGTATTAAAAATATACATATGTATGTGTATATAAAAATAAACCCAGTGGTTAAAATAAGGAGTATGAAGGCCTTCTAAAAGGCCTCTTTACTCCTTCTTTTGGAGGCACAAAGCCTTCTGTTTGCATTATGTTTGCATTATGTTCGCATTTTTATTCTCATGTCTTTTTTACACAGCTTGTCATTGCGAAGCAGGCCTTCCAGTGTCGCTACTAACGGCAAGCGATCCAGAAGGTCTTCCGAAAATTGTCTGCTAGAAGGTTTTTAATTTAATGTCTCTTAGAAGGAGTTTTGTAGCAAAAACTAAAAAAAAAATCTTTTAGAGAATGAGCATCCCATCCGAGAGAAGGGTAAGCATGCCTTATAGAAGGCCTGAAGTGAGAAGGCCTCTTTAATTTTACCACTGGGATGTTGCTAATACGTTGTTTAAATAGTTTAGAAAAATCTATCAGAAAGTTGATTGTTACATATTTTAAATTTATTGGTTGCAAAAAAATAGGAGTAAACCAATTAAGCATCTGGTAAAACATAAAAAATCCCCCAAAAAAACAACCTAAATATGTTAACCCCCAAATTCTCCCCTAAATGAAAACAATCCCCTAAATCTATCTGGCAACCGTAGAACACACACATGTCCTCCCCTCTCTCTTTCTCTCTCTCTCTCTCTTTCTCTCTCTTACCACTTTAGCCACAAGCACATTTACATCTTCTTTTTTTCATCATAAAAAGTTCCTTTTGCATCCTCTTTCTCACTTGCCAATGCTGCAAAAACAACAACAACAACAACAAAAAGCAAATAAGCAATAACCCTTGGAATATTTATTTCAATACATTTCCATTGTTATTATGTATGAGTTTCCTTCCCCTTTCTATCGTAAAATTATCAAAAGAACTGTTCATGTTTTACTTTCTTAGATGCACAGATATGTATCTGCTATTTCTAGATGACTGTTTTAGATTGCGGCTCATAAATTGCTGCTGCTATACGCTGGTAAAATGGTGGTAACATCCACAACATTAACAAAAAGAAAGTACAAAAATACAAAATAGAAATTTCGCAAAAAATAGAAAAAAAAATAAAACTAAAAACTAGAGTAACAGAACGAACTATTGCCAATCATTCTTAACTACCCGTACCATGACAGTCATGTTATAGAATAAATATATGTAGTTAGATGAATGGCTGTCTATGTATCTCAACGACTAAAGTACTGAGTGACAAGGGGTTTAAAGTAGCAGACTGGCATGCCGTAAAACGAAAAAGGATCATAAAAAATGTCTAAACACGAACTTATACTTGTGTCACATAAAACAAATTACAAAAACAAAAAAAGCTATAAATTATTTAATAAACAAAAGGAAAAACCAACAAACCACATAACCTGTGTCTTACCTTCAAATAAAAGCCGTGCAAGGAAATTAAGATATGCAGGCAAATTTGACTTTATTTCTTTATTTTTTTCTATTTGTTGTCGGTTTTATTACGAAAAACAAATTAAATAAAATATTAAACAATGGAACAGTTTTTTTGTTTTTGAAGTTAAACAAATTATTGAAAGGGTAGGATGCCCTATTAGCGGTAATGATAAATTGTATATATAAAAGTAACCAAAATAATTTTTCATAGTAAAAAAAAATGATTCAGCTATACATATAATAAAACTGTAACAGGACCGTTTCCGTATATGAAATATTTTTTTGTCGATATGTAATAGAATTTTTTTTTGTATGTGTTCGCATCACGTGAAAACTGCTAGATTTATTTAAGTAAAATTTTATATCAGGGTACCCTAATATGTCGGTTCAAATATAGTATAATTTTTTCCCGTGAAAATATCTTATTTCCACAAGAAAATGAAGAAATAATTAAAGTACATAATTTTACCGATTCAATGGTGCTGAAAACTTGGCAGCACCTTTTATTTTTATAAGCAGGGCACTATATACAGAACTCTAAAATAACAGAATTTAATATCAAACCTACGCATCAACATCTTTGGTAATTTCTCAGGGATGAATACCTCTATAGAAAACCAATCCTTATATATAATAAAATAGTAACTCATTTTCGTATGTCTGTCTGCTTTCCATTTGTGCTTGCATCACGTAAAAACTACTAGATAGATTTTAATAAAATTTTGTGTGGGGGTACCTTAGCATCCTAGCTCCAATATAGAATATTTTTTTTTCCGCAAAAATATCTCATTTCCAAGAGAAAGTGGAGAAAAAGCAACCTGAATTTCTCTTGGAAATAATATATTTTTGGATATAATATAGGATACTAAGGTACCTCCTCACAAAATTTTATTAAAATCCATCCAGTAGTTTTTATGCGATGCAAATGTAGACAGAAAGACACAGACAGACAGACAGGAAACGAGTTACTGTTTTATTATATGTATAGATATACTTTTTGGAAAAGATAAATGTCAAGAGTCTCTGTTGTTATTATTAATCGATTAATGATAATATTGAAGATGATCACTATTGAGTTTGGTCCTTTTTTTGTCCCCATTGTCCATTCGTGATAATAGAACCTCCACACTACTACTAAAAGGTGATCCATTTCGAGGTACTTTTGTCAATAGCCTTTTTTGGAAGAAGAGCAACCTTCAAGAGCTGGCACTTCATCCAGAAAAAACAACGGTTTGGTGTGTGCCGGTGGAATCAACGTTCCATATTTATTTAAAAATGATGCCGGTGCGAACGTAACCGTCAATGGCAACCGTTATCGTGCTATGATAACCAACTATATGATGCCTGAAATTGAAGCTCGTGATCTCGGCGACATTTCGTTTCAGCAAGACGGAGCCACTTCCGACACATCGCATCAATCAATGGATTTATTGAGAGAACATTTCGGTGAGCACATAATTTCACGTTTTGGGCCGGTCAATTGCCCACCAAGATCGTATGATATCACACCCTTAGACTTTTTCCTGTGAGGATATGTAAAGTCTAATGTTTATGCGGACAAACCCGCTTCGATTCAGGCCATGGAGGAAAACATCCAGTGTGTCATTCGCCAGTTACCAGTCGAAATGCTCGATGGAGTCATCGAAAATTAGACGGATGGACCATCTGCGACGTAACAACGGCCAACATTTGATAGACATAATGTTTAAAAAGTAAATGCCAAAGAATGTTTTTTCAAATGATAGTAAACATTCTCCATAAATTTGAATTTTCTGTTTTTTTTTTCGTTAAAAGTAGGGAACCTCGAAATGGATCACCCCTTATAAAGGGTGCTTTTTATAGAGGTCTAGAACTGTAAGTTGGCATTACTTTTCAAGATGGCGACCGATTTAACAGCTGTCAAGTGATTTATTCTCAGTTTGGTTTGGCAATTCATCATGAATAGACTCACGCCTGAACAACGCTTGCAAATAGTGCAATTTTGGGCACAAAACGAGATTACCTCTGTACCCGATTTTCATAAGCGAATTTTATTTAGCGATGAGGCGCACTTCTGGTTGAATGGCTACGTCAACAAACAAAACTGCCGCATTTGGAGTGAAGGTAATCCTCAAGTGCATGTCGAAACAACGTTACATCCAGAAAAACTGACTGTTTGGTGCGCTTTATGGGCTGGTGGAATCATTGGTCCGTACTTTTTAAAAACGATGGTGGCCAGAACGTTACAGTCAATGGTGATCGGTATAGAGCCATGATTACTAACTTTTTCATTCATGAAGTGAATAACCATGATGTCCAGGATATGTGGTTTCAACAAGACGGCGCAACATTTCACACAGCTGGTGCCACAATAGATTTATGGAAAGACACGTTTGGTGACCGCCTAATTTCACGTTTTGGACCTGTGAATTGGCGTCCAGGATCTTGTGATTTAACACCGCTAGACTACTTTCTGTGGGGCTATGTAAAGTCATTGGCCTATGCGGATAAGCCACAAACGCTTGACCATTTGGAAAACAACATTCGCCGTGTTATTGCCGATTTACGGCCACAAATGTTGGAAAAAGTAATCGAAAATTGGACGTCCAGATTGGACTACATCCGCTCCAGCCGTGGCAGTCATATGCCAGAAATCATATTTAAAATGTAATGCCACAAGATTATCTTTCGGATAAATAAAATTCATGTCAATCGAATAATCCATCGTTGTTTTATTGCAACTTAAAGTTCTATACCTCTATAAAAAACACCTTTTATATCAAGTTTTCGGAAAAAACATAACTACATGAACTTCTTATAGAAAAACTACGAAAGGCTTTTTTTGATATCATTGTTTTTTTATATTTTGTCAAAGTTATTATTTCAAAAGTACTTTTTATAAAAAGTACCAAAAATATGTTTTAAAAGGGATATTGACTTTAATAGTAACTAGAACTTATAAACTGACTTTTAAATTTTTTTAAATAATTTTTCTAATTTAGAACAGCTGTACTGCAATATTTATTCTGTCTTGGTCTACATAAATTTACATTTTCTCATTATTTTGTTTAATGTTTACTTCGGCTTATTAAAAATTTACTGTGTGTTTCTAAAATTATAAATATTTTATTTTTCCCTACAATTTATGGGCTCAAAAAAAAACGTTCTAAAGAAGGCTACAAAAAAAAAACAAAAAAAAAAACAAAAAAAGAAATATTTAAAAAGGAAACAACCAGGATGGCTAAGAGGAAGTTTGGTTGCAACAAATTGTTCGACTACATGCATATCTTAAATTTTTGAACAGGCTGCTATTACCTGGTTCTATTCTTACAAATTAAGAAATAATTTTAAAAGCCAACATAGAAGTTTGAAAAAAGGTCCTGCGGAAAGAAAAAAAGATAGAAACAGAAAAAATGCCATTTCCAACGACATCATCTGCCAGGTATAATCCAAAGTCAAGTGGGAAAAGAAAAACTTGCTTAAAATCACTAGAAAAGAAAAGAAAGCATAGAACGCCTTTTTTATGTATCATTTAGTCTCTTATTTCGTTTTTTATAAACACTCTCAAATACATACATACTTATGTATGTGTGCCTATTTTTCATATTTTTCATATTACTTGCAACACATACATATGTATGTGTTGCAAGTATCGTTTTGCTGTTGCTTTACAATTGCTCTGATAAGACTTTAAAAAAACCATGTTCGTAAGGATACAAATGTTTGCTAAAAAATTCACTCGTTCGATTCAAGTCATTGCTTTAATCAGCTGTAAAATTTTCGAAAAAAAAAGAACTGGCATAAATGTAGTTGCACACAGACACAAGAATTTGAGAAGAAATAAAAAAATTGTAAACATAAATGTGAAATGAATTGTACTTAAAATATTAAAACTTTTCTACTCAACTTTTGCTGTTTATTTTGTTCAAGTATTAAGTTTTCTTCTTTTTCTTCTCTTTCTGTCTTTTAAGATTTTTTTTTATAAAAAGAAAATATCAAGAAGTTTGTTTTTCTTGCAACACAGATATTCATTTTTATGTTAATTTGTTTTAAATTATTTCTCCCAAATGGAAAAGTCGCCTACAAGCCGGGAAACTTAACTTAAGTAAAAAAGAAACGTGCATCAGATAGACAGTCCATAAATTGTTATCCAACTTTGTAATACTTAAGATTAAATTTATAAAAGTATTGTCTGCATACTTTTAGGGGCAGTAATTTTTTTTTTCATTTAATGAATATTTTTTAGTGGTTTGCAAAGATTTGCTCGAAATAAGAAACCTGCAAAGAATTTTAATAAATTTTATAAGCTTGTTTTTTTTACAAATGCTTTTACCTTTTATATTTTCTGTTTGCACATTTAAGCCATAACGATTTAGTTGCATATTTTTAGCAGGTAGAAAAAAATTTTAATTATTATGAATTATATAGTTATTTTGGGGGATTTTAAGTAGATTAAAACAGATAAAAGAAAATATTATTTAATAATATTATGCTTAATATCCATTACATTTTATAATTTATACATATAATAAAATAGTAACTTTTTTCCTGTCTGTCTCTCCTTCATTATTTGTGTTCGCATCACGTAAAAACTACTGAATGGATTTTAACAAAATTTTGTGAGAAGGTATCCCGGTCCCAATATAGGATATTTTTGTTTCTCAAAAATATCTTATTTCCAAGAGAAGTTGGAGAAAAAGCAGTGAAAAACGCAATTTCCGGATTAAAAGTGCTAAAATTTTCGGTTTAAAACTGAGATATTTTCAACACGGTTATATTTTCACCACACACCTTTTTATTTTTAAAAGTGGGATATTTGAGAAACTATTATGCAACAGACTTTACTTTGTGGAATTACATTGTTATTCAAATATTTTAAACGCCACTTACAGTTTACAATACTTTTTGAATTTTAGAATTTTACCTAGGGATAGGTACCTTTATATAAATAAAATACATAAACCATAACTAAAGCACTATAAAAACAAGAGTCTTTCAATTGGTGTGGAGTACTTTCAAATCAAAACCGAGCAAAATATTGTCAGGTCGCCCACGACGTGGCGGGCACAGCTAGTCTATCTGTCTGTCTGTATGTATATGTTTTTTCTGTGTTCGCAACGCGTAAAAACTACTGGATGTATTTTAATACAAATTTGTGGGGAGGTACCTTAGTATCTTGATTTCAATATAAGATATACTTTTTTCCGCAAAAATATCTTATTTACTAGAGAACGTGAAAAAAAGCAGTGAAAGTACATACGTAGTTTAGTTAAAGGGATATATCAAAACACACAGATGGCGCTGTTTTAAAATGACAAAATATGAATTGAAAGCGTGATATTTTAAACATGGTTGCATGGCGCATTTTCAAAATAATGACAAATTATAAGTTGAAAGCGTGATATTTTAAAAACGGTTGCACTACAGATGGCGCTCTTTCGAAATAATTACAATATATAAATTACTTACTGTCATATTGCCAATTGAAAAAAATTTGTATTTAATTTTACTTTGTGGAATTATATTGCTATTAAAATATTTTAAACACTTTTTACAGAGCCCTACAATCGTTTTTAGAATTTTATACAAATTTTAGAATTTTATCCAGGAATGGGTACATTCATATAAAGAAAATACGTTTACGTGAAGAACTATAAAAGTAAGAGTCTTAAAATTTTTGGTGTGGATTACTTTCAAAATAAAATCGAACCAAATATTGTCAGGAAGCACACAACGTATGTGGGCACAGCTAGTAAAAAATAAACATTATTTATATTTGGGTGGAGTAGACAATTTTATGACAACTCTAGCAACTTGAATACTTCAATATACATCTGGAGGGGGGCTAACCTAAGGAAAGATAAAGGGTAATTCAAGTAGAGATACTTTTTCCAATAGCCTTTCTTTGACAGATCTCGTGTGAGTCGTGTCATGCTGTCATGTTATTTTTGTTTAGTATTGTTTGGCATTTCATAATGGAAAGACTTACGCCTGATTCGCTTCGCTCTATGGGCTCTTGAAAAGTTCCAAGAAGATCCGACGTTTTCGAGGTAAATATTGTTTAGCGATGAGGCCCATTTCTGGCTCAATGGGTATGTAAACAAACAGAATTGCTGCATTTGGGACGAAAAGCAACCTGAAAAGATTCAAGAGCTGCCACTTCATCTAGAAAAAACAACGGTTTGGTGTGGTTTGTGAGCCGGTGGAATCATCGGTCCATATTTTTTTAAAAATGATGCCGGTGCGAACGTATCCGTCAATGGCGACCGTTATCGTGCCATGATAACCGACTATTTGATGCTTGAAATTGAAGCTTGTAAACTCGGCGACATTTGGTTTTAGCAAGTCGGCATCGCATCAATCCATGAGTTTATTGAGAGAACATTTCGGCGAGCACATAATATCACGTTTTCGGCCGGTCGATTGGGCACCAAGATCGTGTGATATCACACCGTAGGACTTTTTCCTGTGGAGATATGTAAAGTCTAAAGTTTATGCGCTCCGATTCAGGCCTTGGATGATAACATCACGCGTGTCAGTCGCCAGTTACCAGTCGAAATGCTCGAACCAGTCATCGAAAATTGGACTCAGCGGATGGTCCTTCTGCGACGTAGCAACGGCCAACATTTAATAGACATAATCTTCAAAAAATAAATGCCAAAGAATGTTCTTTCAAATGATAATAAACATTCTGCTTTAAATTTGAATTTTTTGTGTTTTTTTTTTAATTAGGGAACCTCGAAATGGATCACGCGTTAAATACGAGTATATTAATGTAGGGGGAATATAAATTCGACCCCCTTTCGTCGTCTGTATGTATTTCGAAATGTATTTTACGGCAACCTACTTTCATTAGGTCACGTGCTGCAACTGGTTACATTCGACTAAAAAGAAGATATACTGCTTTTCTTGGCAGTACATTAGAGGGATGACCCGCAAATGATTGCAAAATCCGGGAAACGGACTTAAAAAGTAGATTTTATTTTAGACTTAAGATATGAGTAATTATTGTTAGTTCAAAAATATTAAAGATACAATAAATAAAATATGAAAAAAAACGTGCTACAACCATTCTAGCTTCAATAGATAGTGCAATGATTTTTGCATGAATAACGGGCCCGGAGTATTTTAAGCGTAATTCAAATGCAGACAAAGTTCTAAAGCAGGGCCATGTAATCAGCTTTGTCATTATAAAATTACATTTCCTACAATTAGCTGATTTTGTCCCTTAAAGCACAAACACTTGTCTGGAGACAACAAATGCTTGTTGTAGCCCCGCCATTTCGACTTCAACGACTCAACGAAGGAACTCTGATTACATGGTCCTTGCCCTAAAGCATTGTAGTGTTAAATATTTGGTTTACTCCTCCTCATCTCCTACTGAGCGCATTTTGCTCACGTGCATAGACTGTATGCAAGTTTTACAGGGATGGTTGCATTCATTTAATTCTTTAAAAAGCCACTTCAAGTATATGATTTGGAATATAAAATAAAGAAAAACAAAAAGTGTTTTTATTTTCTTCTTTTACAACTTCGAAAGTACAGTACTAAATGTTAACTTCAAGACCGAAAGAAAACTTTTGACCCAAATATTAAAAAGTGTTGTCTTAACAAATTTCTCATTAAAAATTCAGTTGCATATTTTTAGGGTGCCAGCGTTTTTATTAAAGAGAGTGTTAGGGTGAAATTTAAGATATTGCTTTAATATATATATATTCGATGCTATTAAAATGAAATTTATTAAACATCAATTTTATTTTTTACTTTTTATCGTTTGTGATTTTTTATTGGTTTTTTTCTTATTGATTGGTTTTATCATGCAAGCTTTGGCAACATCAACTATCAATTTATAATGAAAAAAAGGCCAAATATTAATGGCAATAAATTTGCGAAATTGTTACACTAATTACCAATTGCCTGAGAGTAAGTGTGAGTATTTAATGTCTGATTAAGATGGCGATAATGATGAAGCAGTCATAAAACCATAAAATAAAACTTAAAATCTGATGGGTTGGCAAACAGAAATGCAATCAAACGGATGTAACTCATTAAAATCATAAATGCAAGGCAACATATAATTTCCTATTTTTTTTTCTTTCTTAATGTTGCAAAAGCTTAAAATTCAGTTACATTCATTCATTTATGGATATTTTATAATGAAAATGATTTTTTTATGTCGAGTCATTTGGCAAAAATTCGTTTCAATAATATTTTTCAAAATTAAAAATTGTATTGGATAAGTGAAAAGAGGGGGAAGGCAGTAACACAAAAACTAAAGTAGCTGCGATTTATTGAAAAAAGTATGCAACAAGTATTTTGCCTGTAAACAAACAAACACTCACTCAAACTCATACTCCCTACCCTGTTTCCCATTATTAGAGTGTGTATGAGTGAGTGTGTTTGTGGTATGTGTAGAAATAATTTTTATTCTATACTGTACTGCCACCACCTAACCCACAAATGAAATATTGAAATGCCAACATTAGCACCATAAATTTTTTTAAATGGTTGTTGTTGTTTCCCCCCCAACCGTAAATATGTGACGTGTTTTGGGATAGAACTACTACATGCCAGCAACAAATAGAAAAATATTTCTAAATTACATTTGTGGCATATTTGAAATTGTTATGAAAAAAGGTCATTTGTAATTGAGTTGCAAGTATGCAAAAATTGACTCGTATACGTTTGTAAATTTTTTGTGTATACATAAGTACAATATAAACGTTTTGGTATGTGTTGTGTTGAGTTATGTTGAGTTTAGGCATTTTGTTGTTTTAATGCCTGCAGGCATTGTTGTAAAAGCACGCCAGCAGTTGCAGTGATAGCAGCAACAGCATCATTGTCACCAGATAGAAAGTAAGGGCCATAGGAGTATTAAACAATAGCAATAAAGTCCTTTGCCAATTGTTAAAACAAATGTAAATGTACAATTGTCAAGCTAAAACAATAGTTAAATGCAACACAACACAGTGTAGTGACGTTAAAGCTACTTTACCAACTCGACTTGCCAGTAAAGGGTGTAACAAAATAAGTTGTTACGAGAAATAAATGATAAAGTTTGTGTTTAAAATTGGTTATAAGAAAAATATAATTTTTAAGCCAGATAAACATTTACCTATATCTATACATAGGATGTGTTCGCATCATGTAAAAAATACTGGATGGATTTTAACAAAATTTTGTGAGGAGGTACCTTAGGTTCCCCATTTCAATATAGGATACTCTTTTCCCGCAAAAATAACTTGTTTCTAAGGAGGATATTTTAAACACGGTTGCGCAACAGATGGAGCTTTTTTAAAATTCTGATAAAATATGGTTTGAAAGCGGGATATTTTGAAGACGGTTGCACAATAGATGGCGTTGTTTTAAAATAATGACAAAATATGAATAAAATTTGTATTTGATTTGTATTTTTACTTTGTGTTATTACATCTTCAATTTTAGCTACGGGAATTACAGAATATGGCCCCAGAGCTTTAGAATAATTTTCAGAATTTTATATAAGTTTTAGAGTTTTATCCAGGGATGGGTGCCTTCATATAAAGTAAATACCTATACGTTACTATAAAAGTAAGAGTCTTAAAATTTGGTGTGGATTACTTTCAAAGCAAAATCGAACAAAATATTGTAAGGAAGCACACAACGTGTGTTGGCACAGCTAGTTTATACATACATATAATAAAATAGTAACTCACTTCCGTCTGTCTGTCTGTCTGTCTGCTTTTCATTGATTTTTGGGATATGTTCTCAAATCATAGTAGTTTTTTTTAATTAGTTTTATAAAAATTAAATATTACCTATATGCCGTCATGTTAGTCTGTTTCTGCCATTTGTGTATCACTATTTGGAGATTTTGGAGTTTTTCAATAATTTTTTGGGAATTTCAAAAAAAATTTGGTTTAAAAAGAAAATTTAGAATTGTATTGAACACATTTTTATTTTTGATTAGTTATTTTGCGAATTTTTAAATTTGTTTGATAATTTCACTCCTACTACATATTGATTCTGTGGGGAACTTTATCCTGAAGGCAAGCGATTTACGGTGTAACCAGTTTTATGATAATTAAATATTTTATATACACTTAGATTGGCCAGTTATAGGCCAATATGTTATATTATTTTTTTGTGTATCACCGATTTGGAGATTTTGGATATTTAAAATAATGTTTTGGGAATTTAAAAAAAAAAGTTTTTTTAAGATAGTTAATAAATTAGAACTGACTTTAAACAGTTTTTTTATGTCTGAATTGGTTATTTTGCTAAATTTTTAATTTGTTTGGAAATTTTCTAAACATTTTGTACCTGTAGATGCTGTGGGGGCTTTATCCTTAAGGCAATTGATTACACAGAATCAGTTTAATAGAGATAATTTAATTTAAATTTAATAACTAACTATACACACTCAGATTGGACTGCTGGTGGTATTGTTTTCTATATCTATTATTTGTATATCACTGGGGATTTGGGGATTTTGGAAATTTTCAATAATGTTTTGGGAATTTAATGATTTTTTTGTTTTAAGATATTTAATAAATTTAAATTGATTTTAAATACTTTTATATTTCTGAACTGATTAGTTTACGAATTTCAAATATACTACATCTAGAAACTGTGGGCGACTTTACCCATAAGGCAAGGAATTTCGCAGACTATAATGTGAGAGAAGGTAGATAACTACCAGTTAATAGTTTATAACCATAAAAGCAGGAATAAATTTTATTTATTGGCAATTGTCTTTGCAATTGTCTGTATAAATATAGCTTTTCCATCCGATGGAGAAATTAAATCTGTGAATTTTATATTTCGCATTTTTGGAGATTTTTTCTTATTTGTTAGGAATAAATTAAAAAATGTTTAAGAGTTCTGGTATTGTGGTTTTTTTTTTAATATTTCTGCTTAGGAGTCTAGTTTAAATTCATTATTTGCAACAACACTCTTTACAACTATTTACTGCTGCAACTACTTACTATCTGTTGTTACCACTCTACTCTACACTACTTTGTAATACAACAAATGCTGTTGTGAACATGAATTTTTATATTCATACAATATTTTCATTCTATTCAATAGCACACCCCAATGTCCTTTGTTAAAACAACGCAAAAAGAGGAGAACAAAAAAAAAAAAAAGAATGAATATACTAATGGGTACATTAGTGGCAAAGAGATCAC
Organism: Phasia obesa; assembly: GCA_949628195.1. NCBI lineage: Eukaryota > Metazoa > Arthropoda > Insecta > Diptera > Tachinidae > Phasia > Phasia obesa. Next base: position 145,256,069 of record OX451217.1, on the reverse strand, counting down.
ACATTTTTATTTTTATTTTTTTTTTTATTTTGGCAAAAGAAGAATCTATGAATATGGAAAATAGAAACAACAAATGAAAGAAATCTAGTATACATTTTATAAATTGTAAATCATCTAAATGAAAAGCCTTGAAATATACATGTTAACAATATTAAATACATGTGCAGTTGAAAAAGTGGGGAAAAAGGACTTGTAGAGAGATATTTCTATTCAATAAAATGTTATAGGCGATGACCTTTAAAGTGGGCTTAATAGAACAACAAAAAAAAAAACAAGAAAAGAAAAGATATTTACAATTTATTGTTTTATTGAAGCCCACATGCCGTTTTACATATGACTATTAAAGGACTACAGTTTAATATTGCAGAACATTAAAAATGGCTGTCACATGCAACGATAACTAAAACTATAATAAAATGCTTAATTTAAGTAATAATAAAAATAATATATATTTATATAATTTAGAACACCAACAGTAAACATTTAGATTTTTATTATAAATATTTTGGTCACTTATTTTGCTGTTAGAATATTTTTTGATTTATTGATAAAAATTATGTTAATGAGCCCCAGTTTAAAGCTTTTATTGCGAAAAATTAAAATATTTGTATTTACAATGGAAATTGGCAAACGTTTTTATTTTTACTCTTCTCTCCCTCTCTCTCTCTCTCTCTCGTACTCGCAATTTTTCTATCGTTAGGAATACATGGGTCAGGAATGGTAAACGAAATTTTCAAATTGTAGCAACAGAGTTTTAATTAATTCTTAGAACCTAAATTATCTCTACATATAATAAAATAGTAACTTATTTCCTGTCTGTCTGTCATTCTTTTTTTGTGTTCGCATCACGTAAAAACTATTAGATGGATTTTAGCAAAATTTTTTGAGGATGTACCTTAGTATCCTGATTACAATATAGGATACTTTTTTCCGCAAAAGTATCTTATTTCCAAGAGAAAAAGCAATAAAAGTACGCCGACTTTTTTTTAACGATTTAAAGGTACTGCATACTTTAAGGCATCCTTTATTTTTGAAAGCAGTATATTTTAAGCACGGTTGCGCAATAGATGGCGCGGATTTAAAATAATGAGTAACTTATTTACATTAATTTAGAATTTTAGAGTTTTAGAATTTTATATAAATTTTAGAATTTTATCCAGAGATGGGGGTAACTATATAAAAAAATAAGTAAGAGTCTTAAAATTTGGTGTGAATTACTTTTAAAGCAAAAGCAATCAAAATATTGTCAGGACGCAACACAAATTGTGGTGGGTACAACTAGTAAGGGGTGATCCATTTCGAGGTTCCCTACTTTTTTAAGGAAAAAAACACAGAAAATTCAAATTTAATGAATAATGTTTGTAATCATTTCAAAGAACATTCTTTGGCATTTATATTTTGAAGATTATGTCTATCAAATGTTGGCCGTTGCGACTTCGCAGATGATCCATCCGTTGAGTCCAATTTTCGATACCTCTTTCGTGCATTACGACTGGTAACTGGCGAATGACACGAATGATGTTTTCGTCCAAGGCCTGAATCGCAGCGGGCTTGTCCGCATAAACTTAAGACTTTACATATTTCCACAGGAAAAAGTCTAACGGTGTGGTATCATACGATCTTGGTGGGCAATCGACCGGCCCAAAACGTGAAATTATGTTTTCACCGAAATGTTCTCTCAATAAAACCATTGATTAATGCGATGTGTGGGAAGTGGCGCCGTCTTGCTGAAACCAAATGTCGCCGAGATCACGAGCTTCAATTTCAGGCATCAAATAGTCTGTTATCATGGCACAATAACGGTCGCCCGGCATCATTTTTAAAGAAATATGGACCGATAATTCCACTGCCCCACAAACCGTACCAAACCGTTGTTTTCGTCTGGATGAGGTGGCAGCTCTTGAATCTCTTTAGGTTGCTCTTCGTCCCAAATGCGGAAAATTTGCCTCGAAAATGTCGGATCTTCGTGGAGCTTTTCAAGAGCACTTAGAGTGAAGCGATTCAGGCGTAAGTCTTTCCATTATGAAATGCCAAACAACACAAAACAAAAATAACATGACAGTATGAAACGAATCACACGTGGTCTGTCAAAGAAGGCTATTGAAAAAAGTACCTCTAAATGAACCACCCTTTACTTAATATACCTTTAAATTTAAATTTTTCAATATTAAATAAAAAGTTTTTATTAAAGCAGGCTACCGACTATAACTTGTCCAAACCAAAATACACACGTTTATATCAAGGCCCCCGTTGTGGCTCTGGCCAATTTAGGCTAATTTCTATGCTTGTAAGCAACAACGAACACTGAGAGCTGAGAAAGAGAGATGATTAAAAAAAAAAAAAACAAGAGAATATCACAAAATTAAAAATTATAATAAAGAATGTGTGTGAGATAAATACGTCGATTTAAATACGTTTTAAAAAAATATAGCATGCGACAAATAAATTTTCCTATACATTTAGTACGTATTCTGTACAGATTTTCGGACTTTTTTAGGAAATATGGTTACTGTTTCCAAACCCTTCTATCTCAGGGAACCAAAGCTGTTGAAAAGAAGAAAATAGATCATACTAACAAACTGTGCTCACACTTTTTTTTAAGTATTTCTGAACATTTTTATAACACTTTGAAAATGTGACTTAGTGAAAATTTCTAGTAAATGAGTTCTCTGACGGAAATAGCCACTGTGTCCAAACCCTTCGTTTTGAAATATCGAATATCCTTTCAAATGGATATTCTGTGTACAGGAGTTCATGGACGCAAGACCAATAACGGGTACTGCAAAGCTGGTAAACTGGCCCAGAAAGCACTATAATTTACTACTCAGAATCGAAGCGTTCGGTTAATTTCCCAAATTGTTTGCATGCTATTTCATAAATTTTCATCATGAGGAATTTGAGAAAACAAAAAAATTCAGCTGCTATGCCTTTGTCCTGGACGACCAATACCAACGTTTTCGGGGATATTGATACCCTGGTAGCTTCTTTACTCACACTCATTGAAAGGACTACATAACTGAAATCTCTTCCATATTTTGTAGTGGCCTTAAGAGTGGTTTTCTAAAATTTCTGTTTTGTTGCAGTTTACAATATGAATGATCTAGAATAGGGAAGATGTTGGAAAACATTGCGTTACTTAATTCGTAAATAGGTCCTTATTTAGAAACGTAAGTGGTTTAAGTAAAAACCCAAAACAAAAGTGACATTGTGTAAAAATAATTATTCATACGGTTTTTATATAAAAAGGGCAATGGTTGCCAATTTAAATGATGATCTTTAAAAGTTTTTAATTGATTTTAATCGCTTTAAATTTAACCGGACACATATTAAATAAAAGACAGTTTTCCCGATAAGGCGTTTTCGAAGGCTGCTCCGGAGAGTCTTAACTGCCTTGTTCTAACTATGCCTAATTGTCATTTACTGTTATTTGTATTTTTGTTGCCTATTTTTAGGTGTATTGTAAATAAATATAGTCTTTAAAGCAAAAAACAGCGGAATGTTATTTTTATTGAATACAATAGTTTTTATTTCCTGCTTACTTCCAGCCTGACTTGTAATGCGCCTTGGGGGTGGTGTACCATACGACGGCGACCCCCCGACAATGAGCGCTACTGGCAACGACTATGCCGAATTATGCGATCTTGGACCTACGCGATGGAGTTCGCGTGGTTACTATCATGTACCACCACCCGCTGCGCACAGTTCATCCTTGCATCCTAGCATATTGCAAACATCCACCCAATCGTCATCTAGTGTACCAACGGGTGGCTCAGCCGGTCTTGCAGCCCATCATTTACGTGCCCACCCACCACCAACCAGCAGTTACGAAGCCGAAGACATTGGCACCTCATACGGTATGACAACACCACCACCCGGTGTCAGCGGTTTGACCAATAGTTACGCCATTAATTCACGCATTGGCAATAGTACAAGTTCGCTACGCACCGGTTCAGGGACAGCGGGAGCAGGAGTGGGTGTTGGTGTAGCCAGTTCAGTAGCTGTGGGAGGTCGTCCTGGTATGTATTATTCACCACCGGGTACTTCGTATACAATCATTGAACGACCCCATTCACCGCACTACTATTATAATTCGGCGGGCGTGGCAACCAAGGGTGGTTCACTGCCGGGTCGTGGTTCTGGATATCTATCATCGCCCTCAAATTTTATGAACAGTATGAGTGGAACACTGCCTACCTCGACGGCGGCCAGGCATGCCCTGGCGACGGGCTCCGTTGCAGCGAACGGTAATAAGAAAAGGCCCATTTCACCGGAGCAGGTATTGCGCATGTTTGGCGCTACGCAATCATCTTCAGTTCCTACTAGCAGTTATCATTATAGTAATGGTACCAGAGATCGCACTGGTCGTCGTAGTCCAGCCAGTAGTCCGCCATCAACAACACATCAGGTGGGTTAACAGTGTCTTCGAAGTAAAATTAAAATAAACGAAGTTTTTATTTGCTTTTTAAAGATCTACCGTGAGAGAGAACGAGATCGTGGTATACCCAGCATGCATGATCTAACCACAAGAACTGTAAATATGTCACGTGATCAGCAGATAGATCATGGCTTTGGTATATGTGTTAAAGGAGGTAAAGACTCAGGTGAGTATTATTTTTTTTTCATATGTGGGGTTGGTTTTTTAAAATGACTGTGAGAAAGGAAACCATTAAACAGAGGTAAAGGGTGTTTACTTTAAAAGTAGATTTTATTTTCAATTTGAAAAGTGTTAACTGACATAATATGCATGAGTACAAAAACTGATTTGCCTTAGTGCCAGTTACCTCCATTGTTTTATGAGTGAATGTGAATTTTATAAAAGTGTAACACTTTACACCATTCATTCAAAATCCATTTACAAACAAACGTTTGTATATACATATACAATATAGATTAAAAGAATATTAATAACTTGCACAATTAAAGGGTTTCCCAGTCTTTTAAAAAGGGAAGAATACAAATAGAAGGCAAGAATACAAATAAATATTGTCAGCGTTTCTTCGACATTATTTTCTTCGAATTTTCAATTTTACTTTACCACGATTACTATCGTAAAAAACTCGATGTCGGGGTTTCAATGGATCCTCTACTGAATCCATTTTTACTATTTCCACGATAATGTTTGTGGGTGGGTTTGTATGCTACTATTTTTTTTTTTTTTTTTGTGAACACTGTGCCTTTGATATAAGGGGATAAAGAGCTGTATAGCTTTTGGGCATAAAAGGGAAAGAAGGCGTAGTTTTCTTGACACCCCAAACCGAAGATAATTTTTTTCTTTTCGAAAATACTTTGAACGTTTTATTCTTTACTAGCTGTGTCAGCCACTTCGTCAGCGTCCTTACAATATTTTGTTCGATTTTGCTTTGAAAGCAATCCACACCAAGACCCTTACTTTTTTAGTACTTCAGTTATGATTTATGTATTTACTTTATATAATGGGTTTCGTCGCTACTAAAATATACCGCCTTAAAGTATGCATATGCTTTTTATCCACTTTCTCTAGGAAATAAGATATTTTTGCGGAAGAAGAGTATGCTATACTGGAATCAGGATACTTAGGTACCTCCTCACAAATTTTTTTTTTAAATCCATCTAGTAGTTTTTACGTGATGCGAACTCAAACAGACAGCAATATAGACAGATAGATAGACAGACAGACAGACAGGAAATAATTAACTGTTTTATTAAATGTATAGATGTATTATATCCATAAAAATATCTGTTTCCATGGGGCACCCTTACTTAATATTTAATTTGTATCTTTTTATTACTAGTTTTTAAAAATTCAGGAGTTTAGATAATCTCCAACTTCTAGACCTATGAGCCAATGCTGTAGGGGGCATATACTTAAAATATACTTAAAATTGTATGTATAACGCCTTATTTTTTGAACCGTAATAGGTAGACTCTTATAATTTTCACAGGAGATGTGATGTGTGGCCACGGCCGCTATGACGATTACTAAAAATGACAGTGACATGTTTTTCACGTATAGTGACTTTTTTTAATCGTAAAAGATAGACTCTTGATATATTAATAGAAAGAGAAATACCATGTCCGCTATAAAAAATAAAGGGTGTTCCGACACAGTCATGATTTGTACGTAAATAGACTTATTTTTTGAAACGTAATAGATAGATTCTTGAAATGTTTACAGTAGATGGTGTTCTTCGGCCGCTACAACAATTACTAATGACTAAAGGGTGGTCCATCAGTGACATGTTTTTCACGTATATTACTTTATTTTTTGAATCGCAATAGGTAGGTGCCTTATTTTTTTTATAGAAAGTGTATAACCATGGCCGCTATGACAACAATTACTAAAATTTAAATAAGGTTCCAATAGTGATGCAGTTTTCGTGAATATGACTTTAATTTTAAAATTAAAGGTTGCCTCATAAGATATAAAAAAATTAACAACTTTAATTTTTAAAGTTGTACTAAACATAGTACGGAAACCTACATGTGTGAGTGGAACTCGCACTTGACTGATTTATTTATTTTCTTTTGTTTTTCTGCTTCCCATTTTATACAAAAAGTTTTTTAACAAGGGAAGCCCTTATTTAAATATTAATAAAATTTATACAATTACCCTAAAGTATGCAATATGAACGAATAAAAATATAAAGTGAATAAATGCAAGCAAGCATGCTTTTACACACATACACATGCATGCATATGGAAGAAATACTTTCACTCTTAATAACACCCACCCACACTTCAACTCTCTCTCTCTCTCTACATATATCTCTCCCCTAATTTTGCATCAAGTGCTGATGTGATTACACGAATTTGTGACCATGTGTGTGTATGACTGTGTGTGTGAGTGTGTTTATTTAAAAGTATGAGTATTTATTGTCTGTGATACTGAAAACTGTGTAAGTAAACGTTCCATTTCGTACTTCATATGTTCTTTACATATTAAACTTATTATTTTATTAAGTTCTTAGAATAGATACTTATTGATTTTAGTCATCTGCAGTGTAGAATTTCATATTTAATACGTTGCTGACTTAAATACAATGCTTTTTATTTTGTCAACAATACCAAAGGCAAAGAATAAAAAATAGTAAAAAGCGAACAAAAAATATCACTAAAATAAATTACTTCCATATATTTTTATATTTTGAATACAAATTGAATTACATGCTAAAGAATAAGGTTATAGAGTGAAATAGAGCAAAGAACATCATGTCAACATACATACGAATACAGTAAATGAGGAGAAGAATTTCAGGGGATTAGCATTTGCCCACCTTTAAATCTTTCCTGGGTTATAAACAATTTTAGAGTATAAAGTATTCAAAAACATTTTAATTTTATTTCCAGTTAATTATTATTGTAAGATACAGGGTTAACCAGGAAAATCTTTATTTAATAAATGCTATATTTATAAATTATACTCTAACTTAATATGCACATGTTTCAGTGAAACACCCAGAGTCTTTGGTGGCAAATGAACCCACTACCCCCACTAGACTGATAATTTTGTTAGGAGGTAACTTAGTATCCTGATTCCAATATAGAATATTTTTTTCCCAAAAATATCTTATTTTCAAGAGAAAGTGGAGAAAAAGTAGTAAAAGTAAGCCGATTTTTTACCGATTTAATTATACTGCATACTTTAAGGCATCTTTTATTTTTGAAAGCAGTATATTTTAAGCAATGTCGTGCAACAGATGGCGCTGTTTTAAAATAATGAGTAACTCATTTCCTGTCTGTCTGTCTGTCTTTTACAGAGCTTTACAATAATTTTTAGAATTTTATCCAGGGATGGGTACCTCTATATAAAATGAATACTTAAGAGTCTTAAAATTTGGTGTGGACTATTAAAGAAAAATCAAACGAAATATTGTCAGGACATACACAACATGTGTGGGCACAGTTATTTAAACATAAATACAATTGTTTTATTATTTTTAAAGACTTGTTGAGCTTTCCTCGTAGTGAGAATAAATACTACTAATTGATTTAATTCATTTTGATAAATATTAATGGTTTTTTTTTTGTTTCTCACTCTAATTTTTAGGCCTTGGTGTTTATATTTCACGCATCGAGGAAAATTCTGTTGCTGAACGTGCTGGTTTGCGTCCCGGTGATACTATCCTAGAGGTAAATGGAACTCCATTCACCTCAATTAATCACGAGGAAGCATTAAAAGTAAGTAGTAGTTTATTATTTATTGACTTAGTTCTTTGAATGATGAATAAACCAAAAGATAAAAAAAAAATATTAATATGGAAATAATTTAAAAATAAAAACTCTATCATCTCAAATTTGTTTAATACATATACATGCACTCACGCACACAGAACATACATACATATTTAAAAATATCGAATATATTAACATTTATTGAAATGAGTTTGTCAAGCAAATTTAGCATGCAAAGAAATTTAAGTCCGAAAAATTAAAGCATGAAAACCCGGTATTTCCGACAAAATTATACATTTTTTTGGCATATTTATTTTAGAAATGAGTACTGGTTACTAATTTTAATATAAACGTTTTAATCGACACTTTATAATTAATTTAAACACTTTTAATTTCCATTTAGTACTTTAAAATATGTAAGGAGTAATATTTTAAAGTGGGTACTCGTTACCGAGGATAAAGTATTTTAATATTTCAGGCGTTTTATATGAAAAAAACCAGAACAATATTCATTTATTTATTTATTTTATTTATTTGTATTTAATCTGATATAATCTGAATATTCTAATACTTATAGTTAAAACACAGATCTTTTTTCGATTATTCGTTAATCACTAAAATAAATTTGCTTTATTTTATTTTATTTTATTTTAAAATAAAAACTTTTTCTTAATTAAAACCCCTAAGTGAATCTGTTAAAATAGTTTCAACTATCATCTAATGTTAAATCGAATAGTTAAAATAAGTAACCGGTATTCACTTTATTAAATTTGGGTCTAAGGTAGAACTTCTCATTTCTAACTTAAAATTATTTGCCAAAAATCATTCAAAATAAAAACAAATTTAAATAAAATTAATAATTTTAATCATTTTAAAAAAAGCGAGTATCCGGTACCCACAATAAAAAAATAAATGTAATAAAAAGAATTGGTTATTTAAATTTAATAGGAAAACTTTAATGTAAAGTACCCGGTATCAATAATAACAAATTTTATATTATCCGGAAAAAGCCTTTATTTTTTCAATAAATTAGATCCAATTTACAAGAAATAGTTTTACGACAAAATTTCTCATGCCGTACTTAATTTTTCCACAAAAGTTATTTCAAAATGGAAAAAGGTACAATTGAAACAAAACTTCTTAACGATTTCACTACGAGTACCTTATGATTTTTTGAATAAAAAATATAGATAATTGTTACATAATAGATTTTTGTAATTATTTGTTGTCTTAGTGAAACAAAAAAGCGAGTAACCGATAACTGCAATAATAAGTTAATATGTTAAACAAGGTACTCCTAGTAATATTGTCAGAAAGATGCATGTGCAATATAAAAAATTATTTAAATTTTCTTTTAAAATATAATTTTCAATATGAGTACCCGGTACTACAAATAATAAATTTTATATATTTATATTTTTTAAATAAAATAAAATTCATAGTGCAATAACGTTACAATAATTTCTGAAAATATTCGCTGTTAAATTCAAAAATTTTATAACAAGTACCCGGTTACCAAATTTTCACAAATTTTAAACAAGGCATTACAACTAATATGCAATACAAGAAAAATTAATGTAGGGGAATATCGAAGCATACCACATTTCGAATACAAGAAATAAATTAAATTTTCAATTAAAATATAATTTTCAATACGAGTACCCGGTACTAACAGTAATAAATTTTATTTTACCTCTGAAAACAAAATACAATAAAACTCACAGAGCTGTCGCATTAATTTCTGCAAATGTTCGATGTTAAATAAAAAAATAAAAAATTTTAAACGAGTACCCGTTTACCACTTTTTTTTACAAATTATAAACAAGTCACTACAACTAATATTGTCAGCAAGTTGAATGTGCAATACAAGAAATAACTTAAATTTTCTATTAAAATCGAATATTTAATATGAGTACCTGGTACTAACAATAATAAATTTTATACTACCTCTGAAAAGCCTTTATTTCTCAAAAAAATGAAGCTGAGAGAGTTGTTACAATAATTTCTGCAAATATTCGCTGTTAAATAAAAAAATCTAACGAGTAACCGGTTACCACTTTTTCACAAATTTTAAACAAGTCACTCCAACTAATATTATCAGCAAGTTGAATGTGCAATACAAAAGATAAATTAAATTTTTAGTTAAAACATAATTTTTAATATGAGTACCCTGTACTAACAATAATAAATTTTATATTAACTCTGAAGAGTTAATATAAAACTACTTTTTTAAATAAAGTGAAACTGACAGAGTTGTTGCAATAATTGCTGCAAATATTCGCAGTTAAATTAAAAAAAAAAAATATTATAACGAGTACCCGGTTACCATTTCAAACTAATAATATTTACAATTAATAATTAAAATCATGGTGGAAATTTCTGCATTCGATAAAAATTTTGGTAGAATTTCAATGTAATGAATATACTTTTGAAATTATTGAAATAAATTAAACGGGTACCCACTTTTTTTATAATCTTATAACAATTTATAAACATTATAAGGCAGCTTTCAAAATTATCGCTTTACTCAAACGAGTATAGGATACTCAATGTTAAATGTAGAATATTTGTTGAATTTAATTTATTTACACATGTTTTTCCCAACGAGTACCCGGTAATTGCAAAACACAATAAAAATATATATCGGCATAAAAACTTCCTTTATTCAAATTATTATTGAAATTAACAATAAAAACAACTAATAGAATAATTTAGTAATAATTACTTGGTATGTTTAAGACGGGTATCCGGTACTCATATTATTCGGGCAGGCGAACTTGGTGGTTTTCTTTAATTGAACTTTCAGTTTAGATAAATATTAAAATAGACGTTAATATATTGTCTTGTAAATCAGTTACCGGGTAACCGATTATTTTGAGCCGTATAAAAACTTTAGGTTTCTTAAAATTTTATAAAAAAGTTCGTTTAATTTTCTTAGAGTCCTGCATTTACAAAATGCAAAAATTTTGATTAATATTTATTCCGGTTGAAAACACATTTTCTTTCGTAATTTACTGACACTCCTTTACACATTTCATTATTATTACACCGGCATTATTTTTGTTTTTGATTAATAAAAATCCTAATACACTTTGAGAAAAAATTGGCAATAGAATAAGTTAATTTTCTTGTTTCCTGCTCTTTCAATTAAATGTTTTTTAATTTGTTGTTTATACTTTTTTTAGTTCATTCTTCCATTCCTCATTCTCAAGTACATTGAGCGAAAAACCTTATGTTTAAATCATTTCAAAAATATATAAAGAAAAAAAAAGAAAAATGCAACGTGTAGAATGCAAATATAAACAGTCAGCATTTTTTTATATTTTTTGGGAAAATGTTAATGTTAAAAAATAAAAAAAGAAATACAAATTTTTTTCAGTGTAATTACGCATGTAAAATCCAGTTACATTTTAGGCTATTTTTTCAGATCACAATCCTTAATTTTTGCGATAAAAAATTAAAAAAAGTGAATATGTTTTAAACATGCACTACGTGTCAAAAAAAAATACATAAAAATAATCATCACACTGCACAATATAATTAAAGCACCATTACCTATATATTTTTTGTTTTTGTTAAATTTATCTTTTTGTATTTATTTTTACTGTTTGTGTCATCATTTGTAACGTTTTATTTCAACTTTTTTATTCTGTTACACATTTAATTTGATTTTTTCTTTTTCTTTTCCTTTTCTTTATTTTTATTTATTCGTTTCTTTTACTTTTACTTTTCGGTTTGCGTTTTGTCTGTCTACCTTCTTCTTTTGTCTCTTCTATTGCCACATTTTTTCTTAACGCAGAGATGTGTGCAGATATTGAAATCATCACGTCAAATCAGTATGACGGTACGTTCGCCACCCACGCTTAATTCAACTGCACCGCTACATGGTTTTGGGCCACCTTCGCGTGATCCCATGTATGCATCAATGGCCCCCCTGCTGCCCCAACAGACTGCTCTGCCACCGGGTGCTAGTATAGGAACGTCACCATCGGTTGGGCCATTGCCATATAGACAGACGTGTTCCTGGATGGATAGACATGGTAGACCCGCCTCACCGCCCATGGAATATGGGGGACGAAGAAGGGAACGAAGAGATCGGTAAGTTTCGGAAAAGATTTTTAAGGAATTTTTGTAAAATAAATTTTAGTAATAATTTCTAAAAATGCTTCTAAAAAAGAAAACATTTAAAAGTACTCCTAGAAAAGTACCTTTTCAAAGTATTGCATTTCAAATTACACTAAAATAATCTTAAAAAACTGTACCCTAAAAAATATCTTTTTAAAAGTATCTTCTGAAGAAAAGTACTAAAAAAAATTAAAAATAGTACCTTACACAAATTATACGTCTTAAAAAGTACATTTTAAAAAAGCTTACTCTTAAAACGAAGTACATTTTAAAAAGAACCTTTTAAGAAAAGTAAATTTTTATAAAGGAACAAATTAAAAAAATAGTTTTGAAAAAGTACATTTCAAAAAAGTACCAAATATGAAAAAAGCTTAAAAAATACTTTATATATAAACATTTATACATAAACATTTAAAAATAATAATGTTTTTATAAAAGTACCTTTGAAAAGAATGAACTTCTAAGATGGTTTGCTTTTAACAAAGTTCCCTCTAAAAAGGTACTCTTACTAAATGTACTTAAAAAAAATATCAAGCAAAAAAAACCCCTTCTACAAAACACCTTTCAAAAATGTATATTGTAAAGAGGGTGTTATGTAAAAAGTACCTTTAAAAAGTTCATTAAAAAATATATCATGTAATATTTTTAGAAAGTACCTGTTGAAAATAACGCATTTAGAAAATGATATAAAAGAATTAAATTTTATATAAAAAAAAACACTTACGGATGCTTTTTTAAAAGATGAGTTTTTAAAAACACACTGTCATGTTTCTTTTTAAACTGTATCAAAAGTACCCTTTGAAAAAAAGTACTTTTTTCAATAAGTACATTTTTTAAAATTATCTTTAAAAAACATTATTATTATTAAAAACAACTATTTGAGAAAAGTACCTTTATAAAAGTCCCTTTTTTAAAAAACTAGCTTTTATCAGAGTAATTTATATATAATGAAAAGAACTTTAAAATGTAATAAAAAGAAAAAAGTACCCTTTAAAGAATGTGTTTGATCTAACATGTTTTTGGGGAAAATATATTTAAAAAAGAAACTTTTAAAGAAGGTATATTTTATAAATAAAAAATCATGTTTGAGAGAGTACCTTTTATAAACACTACTTTTTTAAACTGCCTTTTAAAATTAAAAAAAAAATATCAAAAGTACCTTTTTAAATAAGTACAAATTTATTATTATTATTAATAAAAACAACCATTTAAAAAGTATCTTTATAAAAGGTCCCTTTTTTAAAAACTAGCTTTTATCAGAGTACTTTATATATAATAAAAAGAACTTAAAAAATACTTTTACTTTTTGTATAAAAAAAAGTATCCTTTTAAAATGTGTTTGATCGAACATGTTTTTAGGGAAATATATTTATAAAAATAAACTTTTAAAGAAGCTTTATTTTATAAATCAAAAATCATGTTTGAGAAAGTACCTTTTATAAACACTACTTTTTTAAACTGCCTTTTAAAATTTAAATAAAAAATTAACAAAAGTACCTTTATAAATGAGTACAATTTTATTATTATTATTATTATTATTATTATTATTATTATTATTATTATTATTATTATTATTATTATTATTATTATTAGTATTATTATTAATAAAAACAACCATTTGAAAAAGTACCTTTTTAAAAGGTGCCATTTTTAAGTACTTTTTCAAAAACTATCTTTTATCGAGTACCTTTTAGAAATATCCCTTAAAAAAATAAATTTAATAAATTTAAAAATACCTTTATAAAAGTACTTTTGGAAAAGGTACCTTTTGAAAAAATATCGTTTAATTGCACATGCTTTTGGAAAAATATATATTGAAAAACTCTAACTTTTCAAAAGGGTATCTTTTACAAATAGCACCTTAAAAAACACTTCTGAAAAAGAAGGTTTAGAAAAAAAAACTACTTTTTCAAACTACCTTTTCTAAAAAATTTTAATTCAAGTCCTTTTCAGAAGGAGAGCATTTTTAATTTCATATTTCTCTCTCTCTCTTTTTTTTAGAATACGACGTGTCGAGTTGTTAATAGAACCGGGCCAATCATTGGGTCTCATGATACGTGGCGGGGTTGAATATGGTCTAGGAATATTTGTGACTGGAGTGGATAAGGAGAGTGTGGCTGATCGGGCTGGCTTAATGGTGGGTGATGAAATTTTAGAGGTTAATGGTCAGTCATTTCAAGATGTTACACACGACGAAGCTGTTAGTCAGTTAAAATACCACAAACGTATGTCACTGGTGATACGTGATGTGGGTAAAGTGCCACATTCCTGTACCTCCATTGAAATGGAGCCATATGATGCATACAGTCCCACGGGAACAAGGTGGGTTGTGCAATTAGATATATTTGAAGTGATGTTGTTATTATTGTTTTTGTTTTGTTCTCTTTTTTTTGCTTTTAAAGAGCTCGACGAAAAGGTCAAATCACCGCCATGGTAGAGGAGAAAGCTCGCTCTCTTTTACCCCGCCACCATTTTGCAAGTCTTTCGTATTATATTGCCGAATATTGTGCGAAAGCAATGACCATAGATGCCTTTGTAGCCGTCTTATTAGAAATGTTAGATACATATGAAAAGGTAAACATTATTTTAAGAGAGTTTTTTTTTTATAATTTAAGAGAAATTTCGATTTTGTGTGTGTGTGTTTTTTTTAGCATACACTAGTGACGGAAATCCGTGAACTTATATTTCCTGAGGATCGCACTCGTTATGATGAATTAGTTTATCGTAGAGAACGCGATCCTTATAGTGGTGAAAGATTAAGGGTAAGTTTTTATTATTTTTTGTTTATTTTTAATGAACAATTTTACTTATTACTGCGTTTTTTTTTTCTTTCTTTTTATTACAGCGTAAGGGAGAGAGTGCGCGTGATTTGCCGGTAAGCTTTTTAGATGATTTGTTCTACGACACTGACACTTTTTATTAACAAACCATTACAATTAACTACAATACTATATATAATCTACTAATAAACTCTACTTAAAAAAAAAGTAAACTCTATATAACCTCAAACTAAATAAACCTAACCTCAAAAATGCTTAAATATTTAAAAATTTATACTTGAGAGAATCTTTATAATCTAACAATAACAGTAACAGCATGTTCTATGTAAAACGTATTAGTCTTATTCTTAAACTATTTAATTTCTGGTACTAAATTCGATTTTTGTTAAATTTGTGTCTATTCGAAATTGTGTTCTTTTAAGAGTAATACGAAATTGGTTTCTTGTATTTTTCGGTTCATTGTTTTGCAATACAAATTTTGTGTTTTTGTTTTAATAATTTTGTTTTTAGAAAAAAATATTATTGTTTAGAACTATTGTTGTTGTAACTAAAATGTCTTTTAGACAATTATTTAACAATTGTGTTATTATTTTGTTGTTTTAATTAAAAGATGATGAAAAAAACACTCAATAGATAAGAGAGTTTGAAAAGAAAAAAAAAAAAACAATAAATGACAATAATTTTCTCTATTCCAAATTAAATAAATTAATTAAATAAACATCTTTGATAACAAAAAAAAAAAAAAACTCTTAAAGAATTGCATAGCCTCTTGAAAAAACTGTAGCAAATATTATAATAACAATTATTTCTTACTTCTTAACTAAAAGCAAAATAAGACCAAATCCCAAACCAAATGTTATTTTAAAAACTAATTAATTAAATAAATAACTTTTGCATGCTTTACTTACTCTATTTACTACTCTTAACACACTCTTTTGAATTTTTCCCAATAAAGTTATGAAAACGAAAAAACAAATCACTATCTATTGAGAAATTTTTTTGGTATAAACATTTTCTTTTTCTGTTAAGTTTTGTAGTAGTTGTATGATTTTTCTCAGTGTAGGCTGTTTATAAGTGCCGAATGTCAATTTTTATATTTGAGCAAAACTTTAAATTTTTGTTTAATTTATTAAAAAAATTTTAATTAGCTGATTTATTATAGTCTTATTTTTATATTTTTTTTAAATATTTCCATTAACAAAAAAAAAAAAACATAAATGTATGACAAACATGCTAAAGCGGATTAGAATTAAAATAAATATATATTTTTTTATCTATTCTTATTACAAAACCTAGCTTTTGTACAAAGTATACTTAAAAACAATATTTTTTTGATAAAATATTTTTTTTTTACCTCAAAAGGCTATATCATCTTAAAAAAAAAGTTTATCAAAAAAGTACTTTTTACATAAGAAGTATCTTTTGAAAAAAAAACACCAAAAACTCCCAACTTTTCTGTTAAAAGTCAGATTTAAATAAAACACAATTTTTTGGGTTAAAAGTACTTTGTGCTTAAATGGTACTTTTTGAAGAAAAGTATTTCTTGAATGAAAAACATTTTTTTAAGTATTTTTTTAATAAAAAGTACTTTGCTGTTATAAGTCAGGTTTGAATAAAACGCAATTTTTTGGATAAAAAGTACTTTGTGCTTAAAAGGTACTTTTTGAAGAAAAGTATTTCTTGAATTTGTTTACTAAAGTATTTTTCATATAAAAAGTACTTTTTAGATAAAAATTATTTTTTGGGATTACAATGCTAATAAATTTAAGTGCTGGTCTAAAAGAACTAGTAAAATGGTGATAAGAGAATTTCAGTTATAAATAATGCAATATTAAATCTATACATATAATAAAATAGTAACTCATTTCTGTTTGTCTGTCCTTCATTGTTTGTGTTCGCATCATGTTAAAACTACTGTGTGGATTTTAACAAAATTTTGTGAGGTGGTACCTTAGTATCCCTGTCCCAATATAGGATAATTTTTTTCTACAAAAATATCTTATTTCCAAGAGTGAAGAAAAGGCAGTGAAAAAAGCAATTTTCGGTTTAAAGGTTCTGAAATTTTAGGTTCACTACATGTGAATATAACCATGTGAAAGTCTATTTTTTGAACCAAAGTAATTTATTTTCTAAACAGTCGTTTTTTAAATAGTATTTTTTAAGTATTCAGGTTTTATTTCCAAAGTAATGAAAATGTACATTTCATTAAAGGTTATTATTTTGATAACAAAATAATTTTTTTTAAAACCATTTTCGAAAAAAGTTCTTTTTTAATTACCCAGTTGTTTTTCTTGAAAAATATCATCGTTTTACCATTACCTTTATATAAAAACGTACGTTTTTTATAACAAAACAATTTCTCTTCTCAAGAGCCATTTACATATAATTAATTCGAAAAATGCCTTTTTAAAAATAAACGAAATTTATACCGTTAATTATAAAGTTGGTATTTTTTTAAAGAAATAATTTCTTTTCTAAAGAACAATTTTCGGAGTAAGTACTTGTTTAAGTTGCAACATTTTATACGTAAGTTATCTTTTTTGCAAAATTACAAAATTGCTAAATTTTATTAAACATTATGTTTTTTTTTTATAATAAAATAATTTCTCTTCATTTTTCGAAAACGGCTCTTGAGAACCATTTCTAAAAAAATTCAAAATTTATATCTTTCTTTAGAATAAAATAGTTTTTTTAGTATCTCGATTTTTTTTTTGAAAAGTACATTTTCTAAAAAAATAAAAAATTCGTCCCGTTCATTATATACATAGTACAATATTTATAAAAAAATATTTTCTAAAGTACCGTTTTCGGAAGAAGTACTTTTTTAAGTACCAATTTTTTTATTTAAAAGTACCTTTTCAAAAAAAAAAAGAAACTATGTACCTCTTATTAAACAGTATGTTTTTTATTACAAAATAATTTCTTTTCTTAAGAGCCATTTTCAAAAAAAGTAATTTTTAAGTACTCACAGTTCTCAGATTCTATTTAAGTAAAAAAACGTTTTATTTAAAAGAAAATTATTCCTTTTCTTATGAGCCGTTTTTGAAAAAAAGTTGTTTGAGTACCCATATTTTATTTAAAACGTAACTTTTCTCAAAAAAAAAAAAAAAAAATAATAATAAAATTAATACCATTTAGCAAAAAGTATGTTTTTTATAATAAAATATTCAATATTAAATATTAAATAATTAATACCCATTTTTTATTTAAAAAGTACCTTTTTTTGGGGTCGTAGTCCTAATATAGCTGAAATATGTATATTTGTACTAAATTAAAGATGAGTTGTATTTTTAGTATGGAGCAAAATTGTCGTATTCTATGACTAGGATTTCGTCAATCATTATTAAGCTGAATATTTCTTTAAAAAAATATCATTTAAGATGCTGATATTAATTTTTGTAGGGTTCTAGGAGGGGCATAGGCGAGTTTTAAAGGAATTAAAAATAACAAAAATTTAAAAAATTTTAAAACTTTGCATTTCTAAGAAGCCCTACTTTGAAATATCACAGCTTCGCTCCAATAGCCAAATTATTAACCAAAAATATTTTTCTGTTCCACTGTGCACAGATTTCAAAGTTTAAAAACTATTTTATTATTTTCAAAAATGTATTTTCTAATTTTTATAATATTCAAAAAAGAAAAGCCTCTTATAAGAAAGTAAAAAGTGGTTAAAATAAAATAGAAATAGATCTTTTTAAATACAGCAATATTTTCAAAAACCGTCAATTTCCTACCGGAGTTTTTAATAAAACCTTAAAGATTTTAAAATGATTTCTCAAAGCTGTCACAAACTTTTTAATGTCACTATATGGCTTCACATTAATAGAATTATGTTATTATAGTTATAAAAATAATTAAACAAGTGTGTGCCTAATTTTCAAGGTATTTTGCTTAACTGTAAGTTTCTGTTTTCCTAATGTCCCCGTCAATCATACTTAAATGGAGAAATGACACTTTGAAATAATCCATTAACAAAATCGCATTCTTTCCAGTCGCTAAGTTTATGTCATACAGTGATGTTTTTTTTTTTTGGTTGCAACAAATAAGGCAATGAATTTAAAATTTCAATATTAAAGAGAAAAAAAAACACCAAAATATAATTAACATTGGGATTTTGATTTTAATTTATATTGAATAAAGAAGTAATAACAAGACACCTACCAACAGAACAACAACTCAGCATAAAAGTAATAAAATAACTCACCTTTTAACTCAATAAGTCACCTTTACCACAATTCTTTTAATATAACAAAAACAAAACTCACCTCTATACACCGAAAGAAATAAATTATTATAGAAAAATAAATAACATTAAAGCACCACTGTCTTTAATCACAAAACATTTTTTATAACAACAAAAATAATTATTTTATTAAAACCTTAAGCACTTAATGGACATTTCAATTAGATACAATTAATTAAAAATTATTAAGTTGTTGATAATTTATCCACCACCACCACTACCACCACTACTTACGACAGCGATAATTAAAAGTATTTACGTAAAGAAAATATTTCGTTTAAAAAAAGAACAAAAATTTAATTTTCTAAAACTATATACATACATATTACGTGTACTTACCCCTTACGTAGGTAACCGATGTGGATTTGGAAGTAAGTGCGGCTACTGGCAGAAGTCCCTCGTCGGACTCAGGGCTGGGCATGAACATGATGGATTTAAAGAATCGGTACTCATTCTTTAATAAAACTTATTTCGCTTAACTTTCAAAAACTAATTGAAAAACAAAAACAATTTTTTCTTTTTTTGTTGTTGTTGTTGCTGTTAAAAATAAATGACAAAAACAAATTAGACCTTTACAACGTTTACCTTATCGACCCATGTCGGCCGAACCGATTTTACATCGTACATACTTTCATCACACACCACAAAAATTGCCATCAACATCTCAACAACAACAGCAGCAACCACCACCACTAGCCCCTAACTCATCATCCTCCATGGCATTACCAACATCATCTACCAATTTTTTGCATCCCCATTTCAATACCCAGTACCGGAATAATACACATCACGCCTCATTGCGTCATCTGGGTGGCTTTGGTTTTGGTTCACGTCTGGCCGGTAGCTCATCATCGACTTCGAAAATAATGGGACCCACATATCACAGCAGTACTACACATAATACGCCTCAAAAGCAGTACATGTACAAAAACAATGACAGCAATTGCATGGGCCGCCTCATCAATCAAACGCATTTTGACAATCAACATCATCAGGTGATCATTTTAATAGAAATCTTAACAAAAGTTTTAGTTTCTCATAAAATTTTTAAAAAGAAATTTTAAGAAAAATTATGAAATTCAATTAAAAAGAGAAAGATCAAAAACTTACTTCCACCTTCTCTCTTACTTTCGCTCTTAACTGGCATCCTGTCTTGCTGTTGTCTTTTATCCCCTTTTAAATGCTTTCAATTTTAAATTTCCCACTCTTTTTTTAAGTTCGGCACCTTTAACTTATAACGAGCACTTTTTTCCACATTTTATTTTTTACATTTTTTATAAATATTTTTAAACAATTTATTAAAGAAAAATTGACATTCGAGGTCTTTTGCTCTTAGGAGGTTTTCTATTTTACAAAAAAAAAAAACAAAAAAAAAAAAGAGAAACGAAATTATTTGTCATAACTGCAGGTGTAGGTTTTTATGTAACTAACTGTTGTTTTTGTGGGCTGTGTGTGTCTGTAACAAATTTTTAAATAACAAAGTTTCTTGTCGTCGTGTCTTTGTGTTTCATGGTTTACTTTTTTAAATATTTTCTCTCCAAAATAATTTAAAATTTATTTAAAAAATTTTCATGTTCAGTGTTTAATATTTGGTATTTCTTTCAGTGTACTTTGTATTATTAACCCTAAATTTTATTGATTTATATTATAATTTTTGTTAAAGGGAGAGACGACCAGTTTTTAAACGCATGATTCTTACAGGGCGGCTGAGAGTCGAAAAGGGTACCAAAACAAGAGGGGTCTGCCTCGGCAACTCCTTCTTCCCCTTGTAAAAAGAAGGCAAAAAAACTATATCGTATACCATTTATAAAATCCTAGGCTTGATTATGACTATAAATATGACTAGACTTTATTTAGACTGTGACGCTTCCAAAAACAGACTAAAGAAGTTTAATTTCTGGTTATTAGGGCTAAGTCAGCAAAAAGCGGGCCAACTGGGTGGTAGGAATTTTCTCGCTACTAGAAAACTATATGTGGTCTCAAACAGATCGAAACGGAATGTATTAAAAAAAATCCCAAAAGTATCTGAAATTCCACAAGAGAAGCTGAGGATAATCACAAGGTTGTTTAACTTAATTTTTGATTATCCTCAGCTTCCCTTTACTTTATCTAAGCCGTGATGAGAAAGAAGACCGACAGCTACCACTCGATAGAGTAAAGGCTGGTGGTAGTACTTGACTCAATGAAAGAAAGATTGCCATAAATTATAAATCGGTTGTCCATAATCGTTGAGAACGGAAGGGGATTGAAAAGGGTCCCATTTACGAAGCTATCTGTTTCGATATTCCCCCTACATAAAAAATAAATAATTAACTTTATGGCCTAGTACACGACCAGCCTATCTATAAAAATAAAATTAAATATCGTTCTTTAGTAATGGCATCACTTAAGAATGGCTGTATCAACCATGATAGATAGATCGTTGAAATTTTTGCAGCAGTAACCCACTTATTAATATACATAGTTTAATGAAACACAGACTGGATTAGAATAGTGGGCGTGGTACCTCCCATACAAAGTAAACAATTATTATCAGCTACCTGGAGATCCGCAATACGTAGCCTTGAAACTTTGCACAAATAATCCTCATACTAATGTGCATAGTCTAGCTAACTACAGACTGGATTGAGATAGTGGGCATGGCATCTCACATACGAAGTGAAAACTTGTTATCGTATTATTACGAATAGTCTAGCAAAAAAAGATTGGATGGGAACAGTGGGCGTCGTATCTTGCATATAAACTAAAACAGTTTTGTCGAGAGAATACGTTTCTTCCAAGTGTTTATTGTATTTTTTGTGGATGGGTGTAGCGAAGCGCACCGGGCCAGCTAGTCATAGTTAATTAGTAGAATTTCCAAATTGAATGATAAAACCCTTAAACATCATTGTACATGTTTAAGGGGTTTCAGCTCAAAAGATTCGTTGACAAAGGCTTTAGGGGGGTTCGTAATAATATATACGAGCTCTCACTAAAAAATTAATTATTCCTTGATTAATTTAGACTTTCACTAGTCCAAAATATGTCTAGATAATGAATAAATTATGACAAGACTATAGCAAGAAACCTTTGCTTGGGCTTATTATGATGCCCCCAAATGTTTTAGAAGGGTCCCAATAATAAATCGTAAAACTGAACGGAGTGGTCAGTACCGCAGGCACTGTATGTAGGTACTGAAAACAAGAATTGCGCAGATATCTCAGCCTGTGTTTCTACACGGCCGAACAGTTACAGAAATGTAGCCGATACATTTCGACATCTAATCATACAAGTGACCCATAATAATAACAAGCGAAATTGTTATTGCAATTTCGCTCGTTTTGGTAAGGACTGAAGGGTTCAAGGGTTTTTTTTTACGAATCCCCGTCAAAAGAAGTATTCCGACAGAAATTCGCTCAAGCAGTACTGTAACGTTGACGCTATCAAAATAATGCTCTAATAATAGCAAAAGTGGTAGCGCGGATATTGACACTCATGTCCTACAAGATAAATCTACGCCTAGGGTAACTTAGGTAAAACTAAAAAAAACCCGCGATCAGAGAATTCCCTCGACCCATACTTGCATCAGTTTTAAAAGTTACTGTACAAGCCGACACCATACTATAATCGATGATTTTACCTTTCCGCAAGTATCCCTAAAATGCTATTAATATAACTTTTCTTCACTTCCTTAAGTAATTTGTACGGTAATACTTATAAACGCCCGTGGAGGCCTCCTTTACTCATTCATCATCCCGTTTCTACGAATCTCTGAAATTATTAAGATACGATGTCGGCCAACAAATACACATCGAATTAAAGGACTAAATTTTGGCAAGAATTTCGTCGTAGACATACCATTTATTTGTCCCTCTCTTTCCCTCTCTCTCTCTCTCCTAAGAGAAAACCTTCTTATCCTCCTCTCAGCAACGCCTTTATCATAAATTTATTTTTAAAATATTCGTCTACTTTGTACGATCGCGATAGTGCTCTTAAAAACTGGGCCTCTGCTTTCAAACCAATTGAGTTTTACTTTTAGTTTTTATTATTTTTATATTTAAATATTTTTTTAAATTTTTATTTTAAACTCAAAAATAAACCAAACTTTTTTTTAATTTTCTTTCATTTTTCAAATTTTATTTCTTTCCACAATTTATCGATGAAATGTTTGACAAAAAACAAATTCAAAAAAATGTAAAATAAAAAATACAAAAAAAAAATACTAAACACTAGGAATACGGCTGTGATGACCTTAGGTCCCGAAGAATGAGTGAAACCCATGTACTGCCTCATGCGGACTATGCACAAGATGTGGTGAGTAAAGGTTTTTTTCTTTCTTTCTCTCTCTTCCTCACTCTCACGTATAAAATTAATTCTCTGAAACTAAATATCAGCAAGACCTCACAATAAAATTCATTATAATTAACTTAATACTTTTTTATGAAAAACAGAGAGTGGTCAAAACACTTGAAACTGAAATGATATTTAAAATTTTCATTAACTTACTTTCTTCAAATAGCGTTCAGTACCAAAAGGGTAAAAATGTAACCCTTTTATTTTTGGTTCAATATCTGTCAGCGCCTTCTATCTTTAGAACCGTAACAGTTAAAACTCTTAAAGTTTTCACAAAAGTTGCATTACTATGGATGAAATAACAACAAATACATAGGGTGCACCGATAGTGTCGTGACTTTCGATGAGATGTGACCGGCAGCATCCGACAACCTCGAGATGAAAATATAAGTTCCACGGATACAACCACCCGAATGATGTACTCCGGTTACTGTACAATGACAACGTCAATTTTAACATTCCATGAACGCTCATATAACTTTATAACCAATTACACCACGGCCCCAGTGAAGCACGGAATGGGAAATAGCACGTCTTGGAGATATTTTTTGTGTTAAATTATATTTTATCGATAATTATTAGTTAATTGCGACAATCATATTGGCCTGAACTTGAACGGAATACTGTTTTATGGTGAAGAATGAAGATGGTACCATATCATAATCCAAGGCGACTATTTTGGCATTGGAAATCTTGTAAATGGTTCGATTCTACCTATTACGACCTCAAACTTTAGAGTTGTTCTTAGCCAGGCCTCCAAGTGTCAGAACAAAGGACCAATAATCGCATTAGTTATAAGAAGACGGTCGCACTTCACAACCGCTACAGTGAAATACACATTAGGTTTTCCACTGGCCGTCAGTTTGTAAAATCCAAAAACCGACTTAGTTGGGTCCTTGTGGTTCGATTGTGACGAATACACATTAGATATCATAAATGGGGGAACCCTAATCTATCAGTCTGAGGGTGAAGGCTTCGTTACCCGTAGAAAAGCAAGAAGCTTGGCAGGTAGTATTGATTGAAAAAAAAAAAACAAATTGTAAACATCATGATATGGATCGATATCTTCCACTTCTTCACTTCAATAAAAGCCACAACCTTAAGAAAGCTTTTACTTTCAGTTAAGCTTCCGAGAATCTGATGTTTTAGATAAAATCGTCAACCTCGAGATAAAATGTTTCATCGACAACAATTGCGGTAAAGCATAGAGGTGAAAATATAAAGATTTTTAATTGATTTGCGCTACTTACACAACCCTAAGAGATCTGCTAAGAACTCCTTAAAAGAATGCCTAATTATGTTTCCGATTATCTAATGGAAAAGCCAAAAATCATGGCTTTGTGGCATGAGATGGGTTTAACTTTCCGTATTACTAATACGATGACAGCCGAAATTTACCGGTTATTGGTAATATATAAGGGGTGATCCATTTCGAGGTTCTCTACTTCTTTAAAGATAAAAACACAGAAAATTCAAATTTAATGGATAATGTTTATTATCATTTGAAAGAACATTCTTTGGCATTTATTTTTTTTTAAAGATTAGGTTTATCTAATGTTGGCCGTTGCTACGTCGCAGATGACATTTCCTTCAAGGCCTGAATCGAAGCGGGTTTGTCCGCATAAAACTTTAGACTTTTTATTTCCCCAGAGGAAAAAGTCTAACGGTCTTGGTGGCCAATCGACCGGCATCAAATAGTCGGTTATCATGGCACGATAACGGTCGCCATTGACGGTTACGTTTGCACCGGTATCATCTTTTTTAAAGAAATATGTACCGATGATTCCCCCGGCCCACAAACCACACCAAACCGTTGTTTTTTCTGGATGAAGTGGCAGCTCTTGAATTTCTTCAGGTTGCTCTTCGTCTTAAATGCTCTAATTTTGTTTGTTTACATACCCATTGAGCCAGAAATGGGTCTCATCGTTAAACAATATTTGCCTCGAAAACGTCGGATCTTCTTGGAATTTTTCAAGAGCCCATAGAGCGAAGCAATTCAGTCTTTCCATTATGAAATGCCAAACAATACTAAACAAAAATAACATGACAGCATGGCACGACTCAAACGTGATCGGTCAAAAAAGGCTATTGAAAAAAGTACCTCGAAATGGATCACCCTTTATATATATATACATATATATATGTTTTGAATAATAAAATTAAAAAAAAAATTTTTATCTCCATTTTTTATTGTTTTAAGTTAAATTATTAATGCTGTATTTCATGTAGGCCGTGTTGTAGCTTATATAGTTAGCATGTTGTCTGTTACAGGTCACGAGTTCGGCCCTCAGCCGTGGCACTATTAAACCATCATGAAAGTAAAATATCTTATAAAATGGCGATACACCAGAGGCGCTGCGACACAACGTGCAAATGTAGTGTTCCCACAGTAAAGCTTTTACTATATGACGCATCTACTCATTTCCCTTTTCAAAGAAAGTAACATGATTAATATACATAGGTGCAATAATTAACTTTGTTTTACTTCTTTTTATATTAAAGAAGAATATATATAAAATTAATTAACAAAATACCAAAACGCAATCAACATCCTCCATTAAAAAAAAAAAAAAAAACTTAACGGCTGCTAAAAATATATTATTTCAGTTGCAAATATTTTGACTGCCACTGTAGACTGAAAAATGTGTTTAAACATAAATTTATTAATTAAATATTTAAAAAAAATATACAAAAGTAAATTAATTGATTATTTTAAAGATCTGCACATACATATTTAAAAAGTACTTAAAACTCTTAAAAAAGCAATTTAAAACTAGAAGTTAAAACGAATTTTTGAAATTAATTTAGAGAAGAAATGAGCTCTTAAATTCATAAACAATACGAGTAATAAAATAAAATATTTAAATTTTTGGATGTAACGATGGTCGGAAATCATCACCACCATCTTGATAAGAATGCTGGTGGTGTGAGGTTAAAATTGTTTCGTTGGCTGATAACTGGTAATCACGAGGCGGTGTAAAGGGTCTAACCAGTGGATAATAACCACTACGTGGTGGACTGTTACTACTGGGTTCATATTTAGGGCGTGGTATGCGTAATTGTTTAATTTCCATCAAATAAGACTCCATGTTGAGCAAAGTCTAAAAGACACAAAAACATTAAATGAGTTTAAAATTGATTTATTTTTTTATTTTTTATTTTGTTAAACAAACACTTAAAAACAATAAGCATTCATTTCAAAGCCGATTAGGAAACTTTAATCTTTATTTTTGCTAAATAATGTCAATGAACATGTGGTGAATTGTTATTAGTAGGAAAAAAAAAACAATTTATGTCTGTCATTTAAAACCTTTTGTCAATAAAATTAACTACAATACGATTACTTAAGCATATTAAATAAGCAGTCATTGAAATCTCACGGGTCTCATACACTTAACTTTAAAGGTCCAGTAGGAAATTTCGTGATAAATGAAAAATTAATTAAAATATATTATAAATGAGATTTTTTAAAAGAAGCAATATAATGATTTTGAAAGCTTTAATTCCTATTAGCAAGGCATCAAAACAAACAATTCAAAAAAAAAAAAAATTAAATTTGTGTTCTAAATTTTTAGTACTTTTTTTGGTACTAAAGTTATTGTTTTTGAAAACTTTAATTTCTATAAGCACAGCATCAAAACGTAAACAAATTTAGAGAAAATTAAATTTTTATGTTCTAAATTTTTAGAACTTTTTTAGTACTAAAGTTATTGTTTTTTAAAACTTTAATTTTTAATACCACAGCATCAAAACTTAAACAAATTTAGAAAAAATTTAATTTTTATGTTCTAAGTTTTTAGTACTTTTTTTTAGTACATTAGTTTTCAGTGCTTGATTTTTACACATGAATTTGGAGAATATAATTTCAAGTACTTTATTTTAAAGTGGGACATTTTTTTATATAGCCAAATACGAGTATAGTAAAATTTAGTACAAATATTTTTTTAAAAACTTTTCTAATTAAAATTTTTAGCAAAAAACTTTAGTCAATTAAACTTTTAACAAGGGTTTGTTACAACACTTTTATTACCTATATCTATGAACGCTACAGTTCTAATCTTTTTAATTTTAAAATTTTTAGTACTTAATTATTATTATTTGTTTATTTTTTTTATTAACGGCTAAATTTACAATATCAAGCATTTTTTCAAAATTTATATTTTGTTATAAAATTTTTAATTAAATTTTAGTTTTTTTTATATAGAATTTATAAATTTCATCTTTTAGTACTAAATTTTTTAAAAAAATTTTTTATTTTTTATGAATTTTTTTACCCAAATTTTAGTTTTGCTTTTAATAAAGTAAAAATTTCAGTTCTAAAATATAAACGTAAATCAAGAAGTGTGCCCCGGTAGCCAACTTACTTGTTATAAAACTTTTTATAGCTACATCTACGTAGTTACACGTTTCTTATCTTTTTTTAGTTTTCAGTGCTAAATTATTAAAAGGGAGTTATTTTATAAATTTAGTTTGTGTTAAAATATATTTGCATCACATTTTATCCCCATATTTATAAAAATAAAACTTATTTGAAATGTATTTTAGTTGTTCTTTTGTTTCAAAATTTTGTTCTAAAATAGATTGCAAAAATATTTTATTTTTTATAAATATGATTTCAAGTACCAAAAAATTTTCACAAAATTTTTATTTTTTTATACAATTTTCCGTACAGTCTAATTTTTTTAATTTTTAGTACTAAAACATATCTCATAACTCATAAAGGTGGGCTAGTGCTAATCTATCAGGGTGGGGTTGTGGGTTCGATTGCCACCAAAGACTGTTTTACAACAACGGGTTAAAGTCTTTATTAATTTATGATAATAAAATAAAGTTAGAGTATAATTTCATGTTTCATATAAAAAATAAATAAATAAGAAAGCCAAATAAATATGGGTACTAAATTTTCTATTTTTAATCTACATGTCACTTAAATTTTAGGTGCCAGATATTTGGCAATAAATTTTTAATAATTATTTTTAAATATAAAATACTAGGTTATCACTTAAAAAATACTTACCAAAATATATGTCGGTATATTTTTTGTACTAAAGTGTATGTCATTTTTGCAAGTTGATATTAATAGTAAAAAATATTTGACAATAAAAATATGTATATTAAGCATACTTTTAGGACAAATATTTAAAAAAAAATTTTAACTATTTTTTTTTGTATTTTTTTTATATTTCAATATGAATTTAAGCTGTTTAGTTTTAAATTTTTTAGTTCTAAAATTGCAATGAAACATTTAAGTGCTATATTTTTTATATTTTTAGTACACAATTATTTATCTAGGATGTTAAAACTGTTCGTTTTAATTTTTAGTACTTAATATTTAATAGGTACTAAAAATTAATATTAGTACTTAATATTAATATTTTGGGGTAACGATTTTTAATAGCAATATCTAAAAAGATAAGCTTTTTAGTGAAAATTTTATATTACTAATATTTTAGACAATGAAATATTTTTAGTACGAAATTTACTATACCAATATCTAGAAATTTAAACTTTTCAGTTTTAATTTTTTTATTACTTAATATTTTAATAAAAACGTTTTAATAGCAATAGCTAAGAAATTAAATTTATTTGTTAAATATTTTGGTACTAAAAAGTTAAACTTTTTAGTTTTATTTTTTTTTTAGTACTTAGTATTTTTATATTAAAATTTCTAATACTAAACGTTGTTGACCTAACATTTTTATTATTAAATATTTAAGTACTAATATTTTAAAATTTTTAGTACAAAATTTTCAATGCCAATATCTAGGATTTTAAACTTTTTAGTTTTATTTTTTTAAAACTTGATATTTTGACTAGCTATATCTATAAAATTCAAATTTTTATTACCAATATTTTTAGCAATTAACCCGCATATTTTTTAAAAACATAACATAACTGATTTGAAATGTATTTTAGAACAACTTTTGTATGAAAAATTTGTTCTAAAATAGATAAATTTTATTTCTTATAAATATGCAGGTAAATATTTAAGTGCAACATTTTTTCTCTACTTGATATGTTGTTTTATAAGATTTTTAAACTAAATAAGTTGTTTTAGTACTAGACTCTTTGTTATTAATTTTTTTTGTAACATTTTTTTGTCTAACAAACTTTGTAGTTTTGGAATTAGTATTTCTAATTTTTATTTTTTAAACATAATAACTCGATTTTAAGCAAACAAAAACTTAGTATCTCTTGTGTACTTAAATTTTTAATACACAACTTTTTAGTACTTAATAAGTTGTAAAAACTAAATCTTTTAAAATGTTTTTTATTTAAGGTTGTAAAAAAATTTCAATGTAAATATTTTTTTTTATTATGTTCGGCTTAGTTTGTGTATTATTGTGGCTTTAAAAGTCATTGCCTTGTGAACGAACACCTCATCATTGTCTCGAATTTCCGATTGGGTGGTGGCGCAATGTGTGTTACCGCAAAGGCGTTTTTTTTGTGATTTTTTATTCAACAAAAACTAATAATAACGGTAATTAAAACTGATCGATTTTAAAGTAAAAAAAAAACAATAACGGGATGTAAATTTAAAAGTAAAAGATAAGATTTAAGATTAAATGAAATTTTACAATGAGTCACATAGAAATAATTAATAAACAAAATTTTACCACGCTCAACGCACACATTGTAATCATACTCTAGCAGAACAATGACTTGGGCAATCTATTTATATAATAGTAAAAAATTTTATTACAAAAAAAGTAAAATTTCTCTTACAACCAATGTCAATTGCAATAAATCAACCTAAGACAACAACAAAAACGCACTTAGTTTCAAGAAAATCTCAGGTATCTGAGCAAGATTTTATCAACAAGAAATAAGAAATTACAAAATAATGGTTTCTTTTTATTATTTTCCATTATAAACAAATTGAATTGTGAGCACGGTTGCCAGACTTTATTATTTGCAGACGATTTGGCGATTTTTTTGAAGTACCAACTAAATCTTTGGAT
Source organism: Phasia obesa (assembly GCA_949628195.1). NCBI lineage: Eukaryota > Metazoa > Arthropoda > Insecta > Diptera > Tachinidae > Phasia > Phasia obesa. Next base: position 145,225,476 of record OX451217.1, on the reverse strand, counting down.
ATAACCTTGTGCGTTTAAAATAGTTCCAAATGCATTGTAAATAAATGAAATAAAAATCCGAGGGACCTGTAATTGTTCCACAAGTAGTTTTACGACGAATGTATGGAACTAGTTGACTTTTTAATATAGCATTGTGATATTGTTTTTGGTACGATGTCAGATTTGAAATTCTTATGCCACTTATTATAGCACACTGTGGGGCAAAATCAAAATATATTGAAAATAAATCGGTGATTTCTAAACTACTACTACGATCCAGGGCAAGTGTTAATAAGCCCATTGTTTAAGCAAAATCTATAAAAACGTAATATATGCGGTCTGTTCAAAAGAAAAGGTGAATTCTGAATTTCCGTGGGCTGCCTACATTTGATTATCGAATTTTTTTTTAATCATATGTTGCCATTATCAGCCAATTTGGATTAGCAGTTTGATGTTGACAACTGAAAAGATTGGTCACGTTTGTGTGTGTTCTTGGATTTTTGGCTTTTGAAATAAATGGATCAAAGAATATGTATTAAATTATTTTTCGTTAAAAATGGTGTTAAAATGCTCCAACGCGCTTGAAATATTGACTGTGGCATTCCCCACTTTGTATCAAAAAAGTGTTTATAAGTGCTTTACAGAATGTCGAGAAGATATGGCTGACCATGAGTATCCTAGAGTTTCAATTACGTCAACAAGTGAACAAAACATTGAAACTGTGAAAAATATTGTTTTGCAAAACCGTCCAATCACTATTAGAGAAGTTGTACAGGATGTTGTTATATCAATCGGCTCATGCCATGCATGTTTCTTGAATGTTTTGGGCATGAAACGTGTGGCTGCGAAGTTTGATCCAAAATTCCTCAGTTTTGAGCAAAAGCCATGACATTAGTATCGCTCAGAAGTTGTTGAATGACGTCAACGATGGTCAAGATTTGCTCAAAAGGGTCATAACTGGTGACGAAACGTGGTTATATGGTTATGACATCGATACGAAGGCCCAATCATCCCAATCGAAACTGCCAAAAGGCAAAAATCGAATAACACACACAAACATGAGTAACCCTTTCAGTTGTCAACAACAAACTACTAATCCAAATTAGCTAATAATGCCAATATATGACTAATACATGTGCACAACATAATAAACAAAAATCGATAATCGAATGTACACAACCCGCGAAAATTCACATTTTTTTTTAACAGACCCCGTACAATTGTTTTTTCACATAAAGCCCATCAGTTATTTTTTTTTTTGCTTTAGGGGAATACCAAAATTGGAATTTTTTCTTCGAATTTTGCTCTTTAGGCTTTTAGGAAGATCGAATACGAAAAAAATATGTAGACAACTCCTTTCTGATTTTTTAATCCCAACTGTCAAATTTAAAATCACAAAATTTAGAATACAAAGTTTAGACGGTAACTTCGCTCGGCCAGGTAACCGTCTTCAGCTCATTTTTTCTTTTTCATGTGGTTCCGACCCTTTTTGCCACTAGCGTAATCTAACAAAAAGAAGTATACGAAAACATAATGGCAACCACAAACTACAATGCCACAAGAATTATTAATATAATATTATCTCCTATTATGTCCTCCAAACTTATAAGCGGTTTCATTTAGGTACTTTTTGTAGCTACTCATTTTAATTAAGAGTCTCTTTACCTGGCTAGTAAATCACATTTCGTTGGCTGGAAAAATTGGGTTTATTTAAAACTGAGCAGTACGTGACTAGAATCAACTCTTTGCAAAGCTGTTTACTGTCACTTTCAATGTAAAAAGCTTTAAATGGAATGTCCCTTGTGTATTTTAGATTTTTTTTATAAAAGTTTTATACTAAAATACCCTTCAAGGCATATTCATCAAGTAACCTCACTATGAAGAGGAAATATTAAGGCGAAAATTTTTAATATTTTTTAAATGGAGTTTGATAATTCAATTTCCATTTAACGGGAAAAATTGTAAGTTTAACTGGCAAAATCATATAAAAAAATTATAATTTTCGCCTTAATATTTCCCCTCCGTATTGAGGCTACCTAATTAATATGCCTTGATACACTTTCTTTCACATATGGGAAACAGTCTTGAACCAGTGAGTAACTAATGCCTTTTATATATTTCTATTCAATTTGTTCTAAATGCAATTGCGACTCTGATGATTTCCAGATTGTTATTTACGAATTTGAATAACTTTTCATTAAACTCATCTAGGAATTAGTGAATGTAGTAGTAGTAGTAAAGGTAATGATAAAAATCGTGTTAGCGATTTTTAAGGTTTTACGTTTTTTTTTTATTCCATAAACTTTGACGATTTTATATATTTTTTTTCTGGCAACTCTTATGTTTGCAAGTACCATACAAGGAACATCTAACAGGTAGCCTTACTACGTAGAGTTTTCCCTTTTTTTCGTCTATTAAGACGAAAATTAAATATTTTTTGTACATATAAACTATTTAAGGGGAAAAATTATAAATTCAACTTCAAAATCCATATAAAAAAATTAAAAATTTTCGGCTTAATATTTCCCCTTCGTAGTGAGGCTACCTGATTAATGTACCTCGGTAGCACAGTTAGATAAATGATAAGCTCATTCTTTCCTCCCCAAACTATTATAAAATTTATTTTCAACAAACTTACTGCACATACATATGTATGTATATAAAGTACTTGTATTTACCCACTTGACCAAATCTTTGGAATACGATATTGCCTTCGATTTTATATCGAATGTTTTGCGTAAAAAAAATCGAAATCGGCAATCAAATGTGATTCGAAAATGTCTCAAATGATGCTCAGTTTTGTTCCAAAAAGCTATCGATTTCGAAAGATTGCTTATGATATTAGAAATGAAAGTATGGCAATATAAAGTAACGACCCTTTCTCGAATTTTTATTATGGCGAAACTGGCGAAAATGTTTCATGTAAATACGAGTATATACCTAATCGTTATCTATACATATAATAAAAAAGTAACTCATTTCCGTCTGTCTGTCTGCTTTTCATTTGTGTTCGCATCACACAAAAACTACTAGATGGATTTTAACAAAATTTTGTGAGGAGGTACCTTATTACCCTGATCCCAATATAGGGTACTATTTTTTTCCAAAAAGCAGTAAAAAAAAACGCAATTTTCGGTTTGAAGGTACTGAAATTTTCGGTTTAAAACTGGATTATTTTCAACACGATTATATGTTCATACCTTTTTATTTTTGAAATTTTTCGTTTACAATTAGCATATTTTCAACTCATTTATTTTTCAACTATTGCGCAACAGATGGCGTCAGTTGAATAAAATTTGTATTAGATCTTTACTTTGTGGAATTACATTGTTCTTAAAATATTTTAAGCATTGTTGCGCAACAGATGGCGCTATTTCAAAATAATGAGTAACTTATTTCCTGTCAGTCTTTTACAGAGCTTTAAAATAATTTTTAGAATTTTTTATAAATTTTAAAATTTTATCCAGGGATGGGTACCTTTATATAAAGTAGATATGTAAACCATAACTAAAGCACTATAAAAGTAAAAGTCTTTCCATTGGTGTGGAATACATTCAAAGCAAAATCGAGCAAAATATTGTCAGGACGCCCACGACGTGGCGGGCACAGCTAGTATTTAATATTATCGATAATTAATATATACATATGTATTTTGATTTCCGAAATTCTTCCCAGTCGCGAACTTTTATTTTTTTCGAATGTCAGGTCAAGTGGGTAAGAGTGTAAGTGTGTGTGTGTGTTTGTATGAGTTTAACCAGAAGTGAAAGAGTAGAGATGAAAAAAAATGTATTAACTTCAAGCGTATTTACTTTCAATTTGCTGCTTGAAAGTATATTTGTGGTTGTGGTTTCTTTTAAAGCAGAGTTTGCTAAAAATAAGTTCTTTAAATTTTAAACTCAATGTTTCAAGTCAACCTTCATAAATTAAAAGGTTTAATAAAATGTTTCCTTTACTACTCTGTTTCAGCTGTTGTTGTGGTTGTTGTCTTTAACTTATACTCTGCTGTTGGTTTTATTACTTCTTTTGATATTACTAGTAACTGGTTGGTGGGTACCTTCTTTCTAGACACTGTGCACTGTTCACTGTGTACTTTTCTTTAAAGCGATGACCTACTTAAATTTTAAATTAAAAAAAAGCGGAGAATAATAAAAAACCATCTCTTGCATTAGTTATTGAAAGTAAAGACACAAAACAGGTCTTGTCTTAAATAGAATGATGTCAAATAAGTCAAGAGCAATAAACAAAGGTAAACTTTTTTTTTTTTTTGTTGACATGTGGTAAAAGGTACCCACACTGGTCAGTGTTCACTTTACTTTTCCTAAGAATAAGTGAAATTTAAAAACAAGTAAATCAGTATGACAATTTAGGCAACCTAAATTGAGAGGCAGTTCAACAAATAAAACACGTTGAACTTAACAATTTTTAGTACAAAAAAAAAAGAAAATCAGATAAAAATAAGTTTAACTAGTAAAAAGTACTTTTTATATATACAGATATGACAATTTTTCTTTTTTCATTAAGATGTTATCAAGGTAAGCAATTTAAGGCTTAAGACAGAAGCAAAAAAATCTTTTGGAATTAAAATTTAGTACCCAAAATTGTACTACAAAATGTATTGTTATTGTGTACCCAATAAATGGCTCAAACAAACGTTTGACATTGCATTTTTGCATATCAATATTATGACAAATGTGCCATTAATGTTATGACAATTTGTCATCAATAAGAAGAAAACTGTCATCAATATAGTAACAAAATTCATTGTATAATTTTGTCATATTTTATGTGTCATCTATGTTATGACTGTTATGTCATCAACGCGATGACATATCTTGTATATTATTTATAGGTAAAATATGCAATATATGCAAAAAAGAACACTAAATTTTTCTAATGTTTCCATTATCATTATAAGTTAAATTTAATTGTTTTATTTACAACTAGCTGTGCCCACACAAGTTGTGTGCATCCTGACAATATTTTGATCGATTTTGTTTTGAAAGTAGTCCACACACCAAATGTTAACTCTTAACAAAGGTACCCATCCCTGGATAAAATTCTAAAATTTATATAAAATTCTGAAAATTATTGTAAAGCTCTGTAAAAGACTGACAGGAAATGAGTTACTCATTATTTTAAAACAGCGCCATCTGTTGCGCAACAATGCTTAAAATAAAAGATGCCTTAAAGTATGCAGTACCTTTAAATCGGTAAAAAAAAAATCGGCGTACTTTCACTGCTTTTTCTCTATTATCTCGTGGAAATAATATATTTTTGGGGAAAAAAAGTATCCTATATTTGAATCAGGATACTAAGGTACCTCACAAAATTTTCTTAAAATCCATCCAGTAGTTTTTACGTGATGCGAACACAAAAAACTAAAGACAGGCAGACAGACAGACAGACAGACAGACAGTAAATGAGTTACTATTTTATGATATATATATATACAGATTTTCATTTCTGAACAAATTTTTATAAAATTGAATAAATGAAACTGTAGTGATGTTTTCAATTCATCATCCTTATTATGACAAAATGTATTTGTAATTAAATTTGCACGCATTTTTAAAAAAAAGTTGTAACAATATACACGTATATACAAAGCTCATGAGCAAGCACATGAGAACATGACATCTTATCTTCTTATTAATGACACTTAGTCATCAGTAATAAGATATCTTATCAGTAAGAAAATAAGATGTTAAGGTAAAAATAAATATGAGGTTGAAGTGCCAAAGGGAGAGTTGTTGTAAAGAGTGAAGCTTACTTATCAACGCCTTTCTTTTCTACTCTACCCATATCCATTATTGATGACACTTTGTCATCATTAAGAAGATAAGATGTTAAGGTAAAAATAAATATGTGGTTGAAGTGCCAAAGAGAGAGTTGTTATTAGAAAGTTGTATTAGAAAAACTATACGAAATTAATTGTCATTAAATTAATCTCAACTTGTCCTTTATTTAATGTCTGTGTGTCATTTCAAAGATGACAGAATTGAAAGTGATTGTTGCCATTGACGTTAAAAATAACCAACTGATGTAAAGGTTAATATCACAAAGATGACAAGTGGCACGGTGTCAAAAACGAGACACTTGTCATAGTATTAGTGTTAGCCTATTTCGGCGTTATGATAGTTTTTCTCTCAGTGTGTAAATACTTAAATTCCTTTTGCTAAATTAAGAACTAAACTTGTTTTAATTAGTTATTTTTAATACAAATATTTTTTTCGTACATTAATTTTTTGATCTCTTGATTTGTTAAATAATTTTTACGCACCCCTCGTAGTGTATTAGGCTGTATTTCGGAAATTTCGATTCTGCTTTATCTGCATAGACATGAGATCTTACAAATGTTATATAGATTTACGTCTGGTGTGTTGCCTTAACCTGTCATTGGTTTTATCACTGGGTGAAAACCATGCGCTATGCCCTTTTTGAGCATAGCGACACAACAATTAGCAATATCACAACATGACTGGCAGGGCAAATGCTCATACTCCTTGTTCAGGAGTTGGAGACTATCTGAACCCCCTTCAAACGTTTTTGAGTAAGCAACAGCACACCGGAATAAATAGTTCTTCCTGCGATTTAGGTCCAAACTACAGCCACAAAGTTACTCCCCGAAGGGCTTTACCAATAACAGGTCACAAATATTTGGAGAAATCCCTGTGGGGCTACCGATTCCCGTGGCACCAGTCGTTTGGACTCCGGTCAGATCTAGAATGTTCTTATCTTTCAATTTCAGACCACTTTTAGCCTGTGGGACTGGTGTCTTATATACTTCGGAAGCATTCGGATGCAAGGTGTTAGAAGTCAACAAGGCCCATTGCTAGGCCCCCAAAAAACAAATCACATGAATACGGTAGCCATTTAACAGATCTTGAATGTCAGCAATATTTATGCAGTTGTTCTTTAAAATTAATCACGTTGATCAATGAAGTTTTGAAGCATCGAAAACTGAACCATGATTTTCAAATTAAACCAGTTAGATTTTTTTTGGATGTATTGTTGTTGTTAAGAGTAAATTTTAATCACTCTGATATACAATGACAAGTATCATAAAATAAACTATGATTTTCAAATTAAATTTGAACAATTTGCAAACATTGCTCTGGCAATGAGTGCCTCACTCATAGAGTAGTGCGTTACGGGTTAGATTCACGCCAAAAACTATGGTCGTTTTCTGCAGACAAGCAAAACAGTTCCGCAGGTAATATCGTCTTGAAAAAATTATATATATAAATTGCCAAATCAAACTAAGTTTAAAGCAACCGAGAACTGCAAAATCAGCAGCTGACACAATAAACAGTGCTGTCAATTTAAGCTGTATTCAGACGATGTGTATTTGACGTATGGAATCTCTTCATCTCTACAAAAAAAAACCCTCGATAGTTTAAATCATATTTTAGGAAATAATTAGAGGTTGTTAGTACTGAAGACAATTTTTAAATTAATTTCTATTTTTTTATAAATATTTTAGTACTTCAGTACTAAAGTTTGTTAATTAAGCTAGATATTAGATACTGTAAGCAATTATGTATTTAGTTTTAAAGTTTAGTTTAATGCAAATTAAACTTTTATTAGTGGAAGGTGGCTGGCTTACTTATATTTTTTTTCTGCATTATAATACACACATGCGATATCAATTTAAAAAGTCAATTTGATTAATTTTAACGAGATCTGAAACAAGTTTTCATAATATTAATTTTAAATTCCAAAGGTGTTTGAAATACTTATTTTGCTTCTATAATCTGACATATTTGGTATGCATTTTATGCTCGATTGGTGTAAATTGGTCAAGTGCATGAAGCCATTACATATGCATTGGTATTGTTAATGGTATTTGTGTTTTTTTTTTTTTTTGTTAATTTAAAGCCTGGTCTTGGGTAAAAAACTTTATAACTTGCACATGAAATAAAGTAAACGTTTATTGGGTTTAAAACTTTATTCACGTAAAAGTTATATTTCCTTTTTTAAAAATTGTGTTTAAACAATTTAACAGCTGTTTAGCAATACTAAAACATAAATTTAATTTTTGGCAGGCATTTTAGGGTTTGACTGGTAAAAGTAGTTTTCAACTTCTTTTTTATTTTCGATTTTTTTTATTTCTTTTTTTTATTTATTTTTTTTTTTTTTGTTACATAATTTTCAAATTTGGAGCCTTTTGTAGACTTTCTAAAAATTGTTATTTTATTACACATTTGTTTTCTTTGTTTAAACTAATAGTTTTCTATATTCGAAATTTTAATAAAATTATTTTGATTTTTAGGATTTGACTCTGTTACCTTCTACTAACATCTATCAGATTACATTTATTTATTAAGCGGAAATATTTTGCAACGTTTTTCTAAAACGTTTCAAATTTTGAATTGAAGGTAAAAAACTCAAATACTTTAATTTTTTTCTGGCTCATGCTATAAACACAATTGGGACGAACGACGAATATTTCGTTTCGAATATTCGTAAAAAAAATAAAATGCATTTGTCAGTTCGACGACGAAATACGTCGTGCGTAACGAAGTCTGCGATCGATTTGTTTGTATTTTTTCAAAATAATCAATGCTTATATAATCTGGTGCCAAAGAATAAAAAAAGTGCAGGACAGTCATTGGGACTGCCAATAGAAGTGAAAACTAAGTATATAGAATAATTTATATTTAAATTATTATTTTAGGGAATAATGCAAATTATACGATTTCCATTATTTTTCTATAAGCAAAACGTGCAGACCTCTCTATAGAAACAAATGTTAGGTGACGATGATGCGAGTTCAATAATTTTTCTTCAATCAAAATGAGCAGACCTGTGAAACCAATGTTAGGTGACGATGGTGACGATATTGACGATGATGCGAGTTCAATCATTTTTCTTAAAACAAAACGAGCAGACCTATATATAGAAACCAGTGGTTGTGATAATTGTTAAGTTCTATAATTTTTCTTCACCCAAAAATGTTCAGCGTGCCTAAAGAAGTTTTCTCTTCCAAAATGTCCATAGAAACGCGAGAGATCTGGCAAAGTATTGTAACTCCTTTAAATTTTGTTGTTATACCTTCACTAATTTAGAGCATTATCTAAAACTTGGCTTGATAATGTACTCGCATCGAAGGCGCTCGCCAACCGAAGCAAACAAACAGCCAGTGACAAACAGCAAACAAACAGCCCGTGAAGACGGGACGGTCTGACAACAGTATTTCATTTACTGGCGGAACAAATCCAACCATCTTTCAATTTTGTTCGTCCTCAATGTGTTGTAGACGGCGAATTTGCGCAACGAATTTTTTTCGACGAAATCGTCGCAATGTGCAAAGTTCGTCGTTCGTCCGAATTGTGTTTATATCATTATACATATATAAAATTCCTTTTAATTTTATTAACCTCGTTTTTTAAAGCCAAATTGACTAAGAATAACCACCTAAAAGATGTCCCCATTTTTTTTTCCTAATATATTTTTTAGCGAATTCGTAGTAATATTAAGACAAGCCAGCAACTCTTTAAACATTTTGTTTTTCAAAACCAAGTCAAACGTGACTAAAATAATTAAACATGTTGGCTTTTTTGTATAAAAAGACTTTGTTTTATATATTTCATTACATATTTGGTGTTTGAAACATTGAAATCGCATTCGAGGTGACCATGCAGATGAAAACAACTACACACACACACACACTCACGCTACAATTTATATTTAAATAAAATAGCCACAATAACAATTAACAGGCCATTAATGATAAATTAAAGTAAATAAACTGATAGAAAAACAGCAACACCACTAAATTAATTTTCAAATCCAACAAGGTACAAATGAGAATACTTTTGTTTAATAGCTAACACTTACCAGTGTTCAAAAAGCTGTTAGTATATTAGCAAGAGCTAATAAATATTGGCTTTTTGTTAGTTAAAATAAAAATAAAACAATAGCTAAAAAATGCCAAATTCGAAATAGAGAACAGTTTTCAAAAGCAGAAGCAAAATAAACTGACTGATTTTTCCAAGAGACTATTTGAAGAGCATTAGCAGTTGTCAAAGTTGAAAATTCTACAAACTAGTAGCAATCTTTTGTATATCCTACAAAAAACATATACGATCAAGAGCATAGCTGATATAATATTTGAACAATATAGAGTTAAGCATCTTTAGATCGTTGAAAAAAATTATATAAACTAGGTTGTCGCACATAAAGGGTGCTAACTAGGAACCAGTAGCAGTCAATAGGCACATTGGGACGGACAATGTGCCTTAGTCTGACCATTCTAACGCAATATAGATTGCAGGAAAGTCATAACTTTTACAAAAAAAAAAAATTTATAAAATTTAAAAAAAATTCTATAAATTTAAAAAAAAATTTCTATAAATTTTTACAAAAAATTTTCTATAAAATATTTGCAAAAAATTTTCTATAAAATTTTTGCAAAAAAAAAATTCTGTAAAATTTTCTATAAAATATTTGCAAAAAATTTTCTATAAAATTTTTGCAAAAAAAAAATTCTGTAAAATTTTTACGAAAAATTTTCTGTAAAATTTTTCCAAAATAAATGTCTGAAAAATTTTTCCAAAAAAATTCTCTATAGAATTTTAGCAAAAAATTTTTTAGTAAAATTCTCTATAGAATTTTAGCAAAAAATTTTTTAGTAAAATTTTCTATAAAATATTCTATAAAATTTTAGCAAAAAAAGTTTCTGTAAAATTTTTCCAAAAAAAATTTTCTATAAAATTTTAGCAAAAAAAAAATTATATAAAATTTAAGCAAAAAAAATTCTATAAAATTTTAGAAATTTTAGAAAAAAAAATTTTCTATAAAATATTAGCAAAAAAAATTTTGTATAACATTTTTGCAAAAAAAAGTTTTTTAAATTTTTACAAACGATTTTTGATAAAATTTTTACAAATGAAATTTCGATAAAATTTTTACAAAAAAATTTCCATAAAAGTTTTACAAAAAAAATTCGATAGAATTTTTACAAAAAAATTTTCTATATCTTTATATTATATTTGTTAGATAAAGTTGAAAATCATAAAAGTAAAAACTGTTATTGTGAAACTGGGAAACATAACAGAGTAAGGGAATATTTAACATTATGTTGAAGGGTATATAAGATTCGGCATTGACGAATATTGCACTCTTAGTTGTTTAATTTAGGTTTTTTAGATCTAGCTTCTTTTTGCTAAAACTTTGAAAGGTAAAGTTGAAATAAAAATAGTGAGCTATTGCTTTTTATGTACTTAGCTGCTGATTTTTATTGCCAGCTGCAAAAAAAGTCCATAAAATAAAAATACGTAAAAATCACAATTTTAGCACAAATGTGAACCAAGATATTGTCTATTGGCTAGAGCAAAAAAAAATAATAATTTCTAAATTCTGCTTTTAAACACTGACTCCTACACTCTTCAAAGTAACTATTAATTAAGCAGCAACAAAAACAATGAACAGGCATGTTTAAAAACGGTAAATCACCATGAAGAGCATGAGACAACAAATACAACAAATTACTTAATTAAATTTAAACCAAATGAGGGAAGGGGTAACAAAACTTTTTTTCTCTTCCATTTATTCAGTGACTAAATGAAGTCATTTATGCAGAAAACAAAAGAAAATTAGAAAAAAGTGAAAGTAAATTTTCCATACAACAAATTGCTTTAATAAAATAATTTTCTTATTCAACTTAAACAAATGCAAATAAGCAAAATGATTAGGAAATTGCTTTTTTTTCTTATAGCTTTATTTTTAATTTTAAATTTAAAACATTTAAAATTCATTAACAAATCATTTTTTTAACATAATACATATGTACATATAACATACATACATATGTATGAGTGTAGCTACGTATTTGTACAATTAAATTAAAGTTTATAATTTAGTCATTCCGGGTAGTGTGTTGAATAAAACATAATTCATTCATGTAAATAATTGAATATATTGTTTAGGCCAATATTAGCAGCAACAATTGCCAGCACTTGTTTAAAACTCGAAAGAAGAAACAAAAGATTAAAGCGCTGCCAGACTGTTGAGATCGAAAAATGTGTAGGGAGATGCTTCAAACCCTTTTCAACACCTTTCTTTATTCAGTAATTATAGGTGGTTCACCAGCCATTTTCGACTTTTTATTACTGATTCCTGAATATTCATTAAATGCTGACTTTAAGTGATTTTTAGTGATCGGCTGGTAAACGTCTATGTCTAGAAATAATATCTATTTTGGTTGTCGATTACGCTATTTCTTGGACTAAATTCCTCTTGGTAAATATATAATGACTGCCGATGAAATTTAACTAATGACAGCCTTTGCTCGTCTTTTTCCGCTATCATCGATCATCATCTAGATCATGTTATCTTTGAATTTAATGTTCCCGTGTCATAAGCGCTGTTTTCTTTCAGTTGTCTGCCTTCCCCACAAATTCGTATGATATCGTCAACCACGGAATGTATTTAACTACATCTTTCGACTTTTTGCCATTAAAGCTTAAGTTAAAGTAGTTATACGCTGCCATAGAGTCCAACCATTGCAAGACTCTAGATTCTGCTATACAAATGGTCACTTCAGTTCTGAATTTATGCCTAAACAAAATCTTTAGCAAATCAAGTACACTGCTTCGATATGAGGATTTGCAGTTTATAGAGTTTTCACCCACATATGACCTCTTTCCCAGCTCTTCTATTTACGAATTCGTTACCTCGCCTAACTAATGCTAGTTGAGGTTTGAGTTGAAGGAAGTGATGTTTCGGCAACTTTTTCCACAGATTCGAATGTTTTTTTATTGTAGTTGTTGCCTTAGAGATTAATATCTCTTTCACTCGCGAAGCTTCATTATCAGCCCTGTCCTGTTTTCACTAGTTAAACGGTGAATAAAAAACCCCAAGTCTCTACATAAAGCAGATATATAATCCTGAGTAGCATGATAGTAATGAATCCTTATAATATTTTGGAAGTATTTCCTGGTTTAAGTTCTGATTTTTTTAGAAAAAGGTCTGATATATTCTTATCCAAAAAGTCTTTCTAAATACCTTAACTTATCACTTAAATTCATTGCATTTTAGAGGTTTATTTTAAAACCAGCTGTGCCCGCCTTTCGAGCAAAAAATATTACTACTCTATTTCAACATTATCACAGAGAACAGGGTGGTCCAAAATGGACTTTCATTGTATTTTCCTAAAATTAAAAAAATTTTTGAAAATTTTAATTTTTAAATCCCTTCAACTTTTTCGTTTTAAAAGATTTTGTTGCAAAATAAATTTTGTATAATTATATAAGTTATAAGCTATTAGTTCCCTATGAAGTCTTTGTGTCTTTTAAGAAACTTTTTAATTTTTTTTTAAGTCCATATTGCTTTAAAATTTCCGACTTAATAGAGCTAACTCCTTGAGCTCAAACAAGGTCAAAAAATCTTTCACCAGTTTGTAGTCCGAACCCTCCCTACACTCTTATACCCCATTATATAAGCGCCGGGTTGCGATCGTGGGCACCAGAACAATTTTTTCGACCCAAGGTCCGATATTTTCTGCACAAATTTTACAAAACCAATTATTTTCTGCACAGCTTTACATTTTTTAGCAAAAATTAAAGACCAAACTCTCACCTACAAAATGGAAAAAAAATTCCAATCTAATCAAAAGTTATGGAATTTTGACCGCCTGCTCGTGAAACGGTCCACTGTGCATCTTAGGCGTTCTGACAATATTTTATTCGATTTTGCTTTGAAAGTAAGCCACATCAAATTTTGAGATTCTTACTTTTATAGAGCTTCAGTTGTTTTATGTATTTACTTTACATATAGGTACCCATCCCTGGGTAATTACTCAGCAACAAAGGCTTTATATAAAATTCTAAAATTTATATAAAATTCTAAAATTTATATAAAACTCTAAAATTTATATAAAATTCTAAAATGTATATAAAATTTTAAAATTTATATAAAATTTATATAAAATTCTAAAATGTATATAAAATTCTAAAATTTATATAAAGTTTTAAAATTTATATAAAATTCTAAAATTTATATGTATAAAATTCTAAAATTTATATAAAATTCTAAAATTTATATAAAATTCTAAAATTTATATAAAATTCTAAAATTTATATAAAATTCTAAAATTTATATAAAATTCTAAAAATATTGTAGAGTTCTGTAAATAGTGTTTAGAATATCCGGCTTTCAAAAATAAAAGAAGCTGTCAAAAGATTGGATACTTTCACTACTTTTTCTCTATTTTCGCTTGGAAATAAGATATTTTTGCGGAAAAAAGTATCATATATTTGAACGAAGGTATTAAGGTACCTACCTCCTATCAAAATTTTTTAGAAATTTATCCAGTAGTTTTTACGTGATGAGAACAGAAACAGGCAGACAAAAATTGCATTTTTATTTTTTTTGTATTCCATTTCGACTACTACTACTGCACCAGCAACAAAATTTTCAGAAAATATTTCATGTACAGAAAATGGTTCTGTTACACTTTTCTTATATTTTGTTATGTATAGATTGTCGAAAAGTTTCCCAATTTCCCAAAACAAAAAAATAAAATCTGGCAACATAAAAAAAACTTTTTAAAGTTTGAAACAAATCGCAAGAGGTCTTTGGCTAAATAGTGTTATAACTTTTAATTTCCTTTATTTGTTTAGGGCAAAAGTAAATTGTAACAAAAAAAAAACTCTTACTCTCCTAACCTCTTACTGCACATCGACCAAAGCACACACTTACTTACCCTTGTACCCCCAAATATTTTTTTATATGTTTCATTTTCCTTAAAAGTTTAAATGAAGTAAATGAGTGGCTGGTCTACCACATTCACCGCCAATACGGCTGGCGATAAATTTATTTAATTTATTTTTTTTTTTATTAATTTTTAAGTTGTATTTGTGTGTGCAGTTTGCAATTGTTGCGGAAAATGTGCTGTGTGCAACAATTTTCCGGTTTGCAGAGTTTACGTTTATTGAACAATATAAACGTAAAAAAACAATAAAAAAAGACGATAAAGAAAATTTTTATTATTTTCCTTATGTAGTGTTTTTATTTTATATTTCATTTTTTTATTTTAATTTTTCTCAGTTACAAACTCCAAATGTTTGTTGTATTGCAGTTTTTCAATATTTTTTTTTTTTTTTGGTTTTCATTTATGAATTTGTTGTTGGTGTTGGGTTTTATTGGGGTTTTGGGTAAAGCATTTTTTGTTGTGTTAAATTTTGCATGTTGATATTTTATGGCTTAATTGTTTGGCTGAAGTAAACAAGAATATATATAATAAGAAACACTCAGGATCATAATAATAAATACACTTACACAATTTATGAAAACATATTTTTTAACTTACATTTTTTAACACTATTTATTTTGTTTATGCTGAATTAATTATTATAATATATTATTATAATTTATTAAATAAATATTTCATAAAAGGGTCACGACATATTTATTTAAAATAAATATTATATTATTATAGCATCATGATTATATTATATGATTATATTATATTATTATATTATTATATTATTATATTATTATATTATTATATTATTATATTATTAGATTATTATATTATTATATTATTATATTATTATATTATTATTTTATTATATTATTATATTATTATATAATTATTGTAGTTTTTGACCTTTTTTATATTTTTGAATTTTATTTTTTAATAAGCACAAGGTCTTTTTTATAAAAATGTTTTAATAATTTTTATTTTCTCAATATTTCGCTACAGCATTGGGAAGCATCTTCAGGAAATAAAAATAATAAAAGTTATAAAATTTAAATGATTGAAAAAATTCAAAGGAATGATAAAATTTGTTGTCAATCAATTTTAAAAATTCTAACATTTCAATACATTCAAGAAACAACATTTCAAAAACAAATAAAAATTAAAATAGAAAAATTTTTTTAACATATAAAACATTAAAACATATTTATAAAAAAGACCTTATGCTTATTAAAAAATAGAATTCAAAATTATATTATTATATTATTATATTATTATATTATTATATTATTATATTATTATATTATTATATTATTATATTATTATATTATTATATTATTATATTATTATATTATTATATTATTATATTATATATTATATATTATATATTATTATATTTTTATATTTTTATATTTTTATATTATTATATTATTATATACAATGAAATTTGTTATCAAGCTTGAGTTCGTTCTATTCCTTCTAAGAAAGAAAAAATTAAATTACAAATTAGGTGATATTATTAAAGAATAATTGGGAAAATTAAATTTTTAGACACCAGGAGAGCGGAATGCACATTTTCTAGACAGCTACGTCCGTCATCAGCATCTTCGTATCTTTTCTATTTAGGATAGTGTTTAGTTGTAAGCATCATCTATTTAACCAACCACGACCTTGAGCTTCCCTCTTGTTGAATATTTTTACTTTTTAATATTTTTATATTTTGATATTATTATACTATATTATTATATTATATTATTATATTATCATATGATTATATTATTATATTATTATATTATTATATTATTATATTATTATATTATTATATTATTATATTATTATATAATTATATAATTACATTATTATATAATTATTCTATTATACGGCTCGAAAAAAAGTGTGGAAGGGTTTAAGTGGATGCAAGCCCCACATACCAGAACTGTGACGACAGTATCTGAGATGCGTTTAGGCATTTTCCCTCCCTACCCGAAAAAAATATTATACAATTATATTATTATATTTTATATTATTATATTATTATATGTTTATGAAATATTTAATTAATAAATTTCAATAGTATAAATTCAGCATAGCTAAAAATAAACAACGTTAAATATATATGTAATTCCAAATAAGATTTTTTAATATTATCTTAATTAATTTAAATTAAATTAAATTTATTTAAAAAAAATTTTTTTTTTATTCAAATCTTTCAAATTTCAATCCAAAGAGAGGCCTATAACTATTTTTCTGAGTGTAACTTTAGTTAATAAAAGTGATGTATACTTCTAGTGTCTAGTGATGATAAAACAATTTAAATATTTAAAACAAAATCACTCAACTCAACAACCATTATTTAAAACCACATCAATTAGGAAAAGAATCATAAAAGAACCATAAAAATCAAAAAACTTAACATTGGCTTCAATTATTTTGTTTGATTTTCAATTGCCACAGTTGAAAGACTGAATGGACGGTCAGACAAACAGACACACAGGCATAATAAGAGACAAGTTCAATGAAATGTTTTAAACAAAAAGCCACAAAACTAATAATAAAAAATAATGTTTTTAAAATGCCAATAAGTGATTTTGGCGGACAAAATTTGTCTAGCCCAATATTAAATAATTAAATTTTGTTACTAAAATAAACAACCAAAGAGATCAGTACAACGAATATTTTTCTTTCACAAACCTACACAAATAAATAAAAATTATTTTTTTTAAATATATAGTGATTATTTATAAAATAAAAATTAATTTTTATCTATTTTTGTAGGTTTGTTAATATAAAATATTAATTTGCAACTTTAAAGTCGTGGTCTTTTAGTTAGATACCTTTCAAATAGATGGCCTTTTAGCTTTTAAATATATAAATTTTTTTTTAATCGTCAAAGAAAAACAAACAAAAAAGAAAAAAATATTTAATAATTGCAGAAGTAATTTTGGATAATTTTTTTAAACTCAAACGTTCTAAATTTTCAATTAAACTGCCTCAAGTGAATAACTCAGAAAGAAAATTTCATTATACCAATTCATAATATAACGCTCCCTTAACTCTCTCGGTAACAATAATTAATTATAGAATATCTATACATATAATAAAACAATAACTCATTTCCTGTCTGACCGTCTGTCTGTTTTTATTTGCTTTGTGTTCGCATCACGTAAAAACTACTGCATGGATTTTAACAAAATTTTGTGAGGAGGTACCTTAGTATCCTGATTCCAATATAGGATACATTTATTCTTCAAAAATATTTTATTTTCAAGAGAGAGTGGAGAAAAAGTAGTGAAATTACGCCGATTTTTTTAAACGATTTAAAGGTACTGCATACTTTAAGTCATCTTTTATTTTTGAAAGCAGTATATTTTAGGCAATGTTGCGCAACAGATTTAGGTCTTTATTATAAAAATTTTTAAATTTATTTTTATATTCGATATCTCCTGACGATGCTACCCAATGGTGTAGCGAAATATCGAATATAAAAATAAAAATAAAAAATAAAAAAATTAATAAATTTTTATAAAAAATACCTTAAGCTTAAAAAAACATAATTATAAAATTATTAAAAAGGTCAAAAATTACAATAATTGTTTAAAAATAAAATATATCTGAAATCTATTTTAGAACAAATTTTTCACACAAAAGTTGTTCTAAAACGAATTTTTATTAAGTTTTATTTTTTTATAAATATGGGGGTTAGACTTTACTATAATAATGAGCTCTAAAGGGGACTTTCGTGTTAAAGTTAAACCAAAAAAATTATTTGTTAAATTAATAAATTAGCACCTTTCAGTGCTCTAAATTTAACATTTTCTCCAAGATTAATATCTATACTTTAATTTGTTTATTATATATATTACCAAATATTCATGCTCCATAAATTTGCACTTTAGCACTAATAATAGAGGTAATGGAAAATTTCCTTATTAAAATACAATCAAATTTATTTATATCTTTTTGACTAAAGGTAACAAACAACAGAACTTAATTTTACTATTTAAAATATACAAATTCGTATTTGAAGATTTACAGAGTTTTCTTTTTCTTTTTATATAATTAAATCTATTATCTAATGTTGTTGTAAGTTGTTTTTTTGCATAGTTAACACACAGATGAGGTTAATTAAATTCAAACAACAACACAGAAAAATCTCACACACATGTTGCCGGAAAATCTACATGTTGTAAGTCAAGTTAACATATGTACGTGTTCAAACACGCACACAAACACACGCACATAAAACACACGTTAAAACAAATGAGTAAATTTAGGTCTTTTGTTTTGACTATTTAATACATACATACAATCATAAAGACACATGTTAGAGGAGATGGTCGGTCGATGGATGCTTTACTAAGTAAATTCCTGCTTGTCTTTGGAGCCACTTGAAGCACATGCGAGTATGGCCAAATGGTTTTTATTTTTGTTTTTTTTTTTTTTTTTTTTTGTTAGTTTATTCCAAGTGTAGGCCAAGTTATGGGAAACCAAATGCTAAGTTTCACATGAGATCTATGTGTGATTTGCGACACACATTCATTTAGGAGTTACAAATCAGTGTTACTGATTTTTTAGCCATTGTTTTTTGTTATGGCTGTTGCTCTCATTTTTTTGTTGTTGTATTACTTTTTGGTGTTACATTATATTTGGCTAATCAAATGTTAGCTTTAAGTCGTTAGCTACTGTTACAATTTCGAATCTTGTTTGAAGTATAACTCTTTGCATGGCAGTGATGTCAACTGTGTCAAAATTGAGATGCCAAAAAAGGCGTTGGGTATTTGAAAAATCTTTATTAGGTGTTCGATTCTTTAATGAACAGAAAATAATTTCTACAACCCCATAAAGTATATATATATATATATATATATATATATATATATATATATTCTGGATCCTTATACATAGAGAAGTTGATTAGGCGACGTCCATCTGTGTTCGGATTGAAATCAACTTTGACAAGGCACCAGAAGAGATACAGAAAATTTAAGCCTACCAATCTGCCAGTCATAGTTTCGAAAACTTCGCTAATGTAATTCAGCAACATCAGACCATTCCATTTAATGCTGCGGACAAAAAACCACGTCCACCTATATTTTTCACTTCGCTTTTATTTTTTTCGGTTGTAATGATTCTCTTTTGCTTCTTTTTTGTGTTAAATAAATATTAGACCGCGACCAGAAGATCGCATGGAGGGCATGCAGATCTCGAGGGTTCAATAACCCCCTGCGAATGGGCGATTTTTGTTGTTTGTTTTTAGGTTCGTAGGGTTTTTCTGTTTTGATTTGTAATAAAGGCCGTTATAGAAACTAATACACATAGAGGTAGCCGATAGACCCACAGGGAGCCCACTGCGAACCAGGAGCAGCCAACAGGCTGACCAAGAAATTTTACAAAAAAATTATCCATAAAATTTTACAAAAAAATTATCCATAAAATACAAAAAATTTTCTGTAAAATTTTACAAAAAAATTTTCTGTAAAATTTTACAAAAAAATGGCTATAAAATTATACAAAAAAATTTTCTATATAATTTTACAAAAAAATTTTCTATAAAATTTTACAAAAAAATTTTCTATAAAATTTTACAAAAAAATTTTCTATAAAATTTTACAAAAAAATTTTCTATAAAATTTTACAAAAAAATTTTCTATAAAATTTTACAAAAAAATTTTCTATAAAATTTTACAAAAAAATTTTCTATAAAATTTTACAAAAAAATTTTCTATAAAATTTTACAAAAAAATTTTCTATAAAATTTTACAAAAAAATTTTCTATAAAATTTTACAAAAAAATTTTCTATAAAATTTTACAAAAAAATTTTCTATAAAATTTTACAAAAAAATTTTCTATAAAATTTTACAAAAAAATTTTCTATAAAATATTACAAAAAAATTTTCTATAAAATTTTACAAAAAAATTTTCTATAAAATTTTACAAACAAATTTTCTATAAAATTTTACAAAAAAATTTTCTATAAAATTTTACAAAAAAATTTTCTATAAAATTTTACAAAAAAATTTTCTATAAAATTTTACAAAAAAATTTTCTATAAAATTTTACAAAAAAATATTCTATAAAATTTTACAAAAAAATTTTCTATAAAATTTTACAAAAAAATTTTCTATAAAATTTTACAAAAAAATTTTCTATAAAATTTTACAAAAAAATTTTCTATAAAATTTTACAAAAAAATTTTCTATAAAATTTTACAAAAAATTTTCTATAAAATTTTACAAAAAAATTTTCTATAAAATTTTACAGAAAAATTTTCTATAAAATTTTACAGAAAAATTTTCTATAAAATTTTACAGAAAAATTTTCTATAAAATTTTACAGAAAAATTTTATATAAAATTTTACAGAAAAATTTTATAAAAATTTTATATATTTTATATAAAATTTTACAGAAAATTTTTCTATAAAAAGAAAAGTTCTATAAAAAGAAAAGTTTTCTATAAAATTTTACAAAAAAAATTTGTATAAAATTTTTCAAAAAAATTTTCTATAAAATTTTACAAAAAAATTTTCTATAAAATTTTACAAAAAAAATTTCCATAAAATTTTACAAAAAAATTTTCTATAAAATTTTACAAAAAAATTTCCTATAAAATTTTTAAAAAATTTTCTATAAAATTTTACAAAAAAATTTTCTATAAAATTTTACAAAAAAAATTTTCTATAAAATTTACAAAAAAATTTTCTATAAAATTTTACAGAAAAATTTTTTATAAAATTTTACAAACAAATTTTCTATAAAATTTTACAAACAAATTTTCTATAAAATTTTACAAACAAATTTTCTATAAAATTTTACAAACAAATTTTCTATAAAATTTTACAAACAAATTTTCTATAATATTTTACAAACAAATTTTCTATAATATTTTACAAAAAAATTTTCTATAAAATTTTACAAAAAAAATTTCTATAAAATTTTACAAAAAAATTTTCTATAAAATTTTACAAAAAAATTTTCTATAAAATTTTACAAAAAAATTTTCTTTAAAATTTTACAAAAAAAATTTCCATAAAAATTTACAGAAAAATTTTTTATAAAATTTTACAAACA
Organism: Phasia obesa; assembly: GCA_949628195.1. Taxonomy (NCBI): domain Eukaryota; kingdom Metazoa; phylum Arthropoda; class Insecta; order Diptera; family Tachinidae; genus Phasia; species Phasia obesa. Next base: position 145,203,724 of record OX451217.1, on the reverse strand, counting down.
AATTTTCTATAAAATTTTACAAACAAATTTTCTATAAAATTTTACAAACAAAATTTCTATAAAATTTTACAAACAAATTTTCTATAAAATTTTACAAACAAATTTTCTATAATATTTTACAAACAAATTTTCTATAATATTTTACAAAAAAATTTTCTATAAAATTTTACAGAAAAATTTTCTATAAAATTTTACAGAAAAGTTTTCTATAAAATTTTACAAAAAAAATTTGTATAAAATTTTTCAAAAAAATTTTCTATAAAATTTTACAAAAAAATTTTCTATAAAATTTTACAAAAAAAAATTTCCATAAAATTTTACAAAAAAATTTTCTATAAAATTTTACAAAAAAATTTTCTATAAAATTTTTAAAAAATTTTCTATAAAATTTTACAAAAAAATTTTCTATAAAATTTTACAAAAAAAATTTTCTATAAAATTTACAAAAAAATTTTCTATAAAATTTTACAGAAAAATTTTTTATAAAATTTTACAAACAAATTTTCTATAAAATTTTACAAACAAATTTTCTATAAAATTTTACAAACAAATTTTCTATAAAATTTTACAAACAAATTTTCTATAAAATTTTACAAACAAATTTTCTATAATATTTTACAAACAAATTTTCTATAATATTTTACAAAAAAATTTTCTATAAAATTTTACAAAAAAAAATTATATAAAATTCTACAAAAAAAATTTCCATAAACTTTTACAAAAAATTTTATAAAAAATTTTACAAAAAATTTTATAAAAAATTAAAAAAAATTTTATAAAAAATTTAAAAAAAAATTTATAAAAATTTTAAAAAAATTTTATAAAAAATTTAAAAACAATTTTATAAAAAATTTAAAAAAAAATTTATAAAAAATTTTACAAAAAATTTTATAAAAAATTTTACAAAAAATTTTATAAAAAATTTTACAAAAAATTTTATAAAACATTTTACAAAAAATTTTATAAAAAATTTTACAAAAACTTTTATAAAAAATTTTACAAAAAATTTTATAAAAAATTTTACAAAAAATTTTTTTTAAAATTTTACAAAAAATTTGCTATAAAATTTTACAAAAAAATTTTCCATAAAATTTAACAAAAAAATTTTCCATAAAATTTAGCAAAAAAATTTTCCATAAAATTTTACAAAAAAAACTTTACACGAAATTTTCGCAAAAAAATTTCTATAAAATTTTACAAAAAAATTTCTATAATTTTTTTTCCTTTTTACAAAAAATCTAAAAAAAAGAAAATATATTTTACTTCCTTCAACATCACTAGTCAATACAAAAAACTTGTATTAGACCATAGTGTGAGCTACTCTCTTCTACTCAGTACAATTCACTTTTACACTAGTGCTGGTAATTGGGAACTCGATAGCACTCAATACTTTTACTGTTTACATAATAGCAGCGGAATATCATTATGGTAGTCGTTAAATATTCTATTAAACTTATTTCTAAACATAATACCACTAAATATATCGACTAACTACATTTAACTATTGAGTACTCAAAAAAATATATAAAATACTCGGTATCCACTACTCAGAACTATTTTACACTATTTTCCTCATTCGTCACAAATATTTGACAAATGAAATTACATATGGGACAATATAAAACAGCTTTAAATAGTTTTATATTAATTAAAACCTGTCCTTAACATTTATTTTGCATAAAAATTGTTCACTAAATGCAAAAATGGAATTATATAGTGGCCACCCTGTTAGCAACTATAAGTAAATGTTAAATTTGCATGTAATAAAAGGTTTATTAAGCTCCATAAGTAGAACCTAAGAAAACTAATATATGGATTACTTCATTTTAATGCAATGCAAAGTATTGAATGCCAAAATTTAACACCATAATGGCCTTGACCTTAATTCGGTTAAAGCAAAATAATTTTTGTTGAACAATTTTATTAAAGTTTAAATAAAATGAATAATTTTAAATTGCCTACAAGTTCTTTTAGTGTGACTATTCTATAGAATACTGTTTATAAGTGGTATAAATAGAATATTGTTTATAAGTTAATAAGAGTTAACATTAAATTAACTGTATATTCAATTAGGCCAATACGCTTCTCGATTATCTATATACATACATATAATAAAATAGTAACTCATTTCCTGTCTATCTGTCTTTCTTTTTTCTGTTCGCATCACTTAAAAAACACTGGATGGATTTAAGAAAATTTTATGAGTAGGTACCTTAGTATCCTGATTCCAATATAGGATACTTCTTAAAAATATCTTATTTCCAAGAGAAAGAAGAGTAAAAGTAGTGATTTCTCTTTCCGCGTTAAAGGTACTGCAAAGCAGTATATTTTAAGTAATCTTGCGCAACAGATGGCGCTGTTTTAAAATAACGAGTAACTCGTTTTCTGTTTATCTTTTACAGAACTTTAAAATAACTTTTAGAACTTCAGAATTTTATATAAATTTAAGAATTTTATCCAGGGATGGGTACCTCTATATTAGAGAATACATAGACCATTACTAAAGCACTGTAAAAGTAAGGGTCTAAAATTTGGTGTGTATTACTTTCAAAGAAAAATCAAACAAAATATTGTCAGGACACACGCAACGTATGTGGGCACAGCTAGTATTAAATAAATCAATAAATAAATAAATAAATAAATAAATAAATAACTGGTAAATAACTAGAATAAATCCAATAAATAGAATGGAATACTTTTTATGTGTCACTATAACTTATTTGAACGTTTAGTAACATCAGTTATTATCATCTATATAATCCATTTAATTTGCTGTAGTCTAGTCTATTTATTTATTTCTTAAAGGTTAAGCACAGAAAAAAGCATTTTCACCTATTAAAGGTTTTAATTGGTTTCAGATTAAAATGTAATTAAATATTTAATTGATTCAATTATTTGTTTAATTTAGAATTTTTCTTTTTGTTCTGTTTTAAACAAATATATATTTGAGTTAATTAAAAAATTAATAGAACTTTAATTTAAAACTAATTAAAAGCTTTAAAAATAAATTATAAAAATTATACTCCAACTTTGTTATCGAGCATAGTAACAAAGACCTTCAGGCGTTGTAGTGTAACAGAGTCTTTGGTGGGAATCGAACGCACAACTCCCAGACTGATAGACTAGCACACTACCTTCGTACTGGTCTACCAGATGTAGAATATAAGGAGTCAAGGTCTAGCAATAAATCTCAAAAGCTATCAGGCTACAAGAGTGCTGCTCAAGAAGCAATAAGACAAGCATTTTAATACACTTCACCCCCTCATAACAAATCGTTACCTATTGTGAAAAACAACAAAACTTCAGTAGGATCGTTGTAGCTGCCATGACTTCCATTCGATTACCCCTTCTCTGTGCGCGTGAACATGCATAAATAATAAAAAAATAACATTATTTTGGGCTGAAAATCAACGCTGATTAAAAATCACAACAACTTTTAATATCATCTGAATACTGCAAAGATCAGGCCAGAAATGGACAACAACAATAATATATATGCGCCAGAGTTAGAAATAGATAATACGGCTAACTCTATAGACAAATTGGGACATCGATGCACTGTTTCACTGTTTTCTCTATACCACTGTGGAATGTTGTCTAATGAAATGAGGAACCTTGCTCGCGATACACACAAGTCTTAGCGTAAGACACTGTCTTTATGAACAGGCTGTTTGTAAGAATTTATTTTTCATCCGAACAGTTTATGACACCAAAGTCCTTAAAATCGTTATATCGAAAAAATACATCTTAAAGAAATTATCGATCTTTATCGATATTTACCAATATTTATTTTAGAGTATCGATAGGTATTTTAAAGTATCGAAATTCGTTATATTTTCTAACTCTCTTTTCGAAGTTGATGTTACTTGTTAAAAAAAAAAAAAACCCCGCACCACAATCTTCATTAAATAGAAAAATTCATAAAACCACTTTTGCACAGTGGGGGAGAATCAAAATATTTTTGAAATAATTCAGTTATTTGTAAAGGGCTAGTTCGATTGATCTAAATTTTGGCATGGTCATAGATAGCAGAGAAGTATCTGAGCTTTGAGTGTTGACACTGGGCACTATTCTGTTAGCAGGGGTGGTCCTATGTGGACTCTGACATTGTTGTAGAAATACCTACATATTTTGCTTTTATAAAATTAAATAACTTTTTCAAAAATAATAAATATTTCCTCCAAACTATTTGTTTGTAAAAACTTTTTGCAAGAATTTTTTTTTTATTCGAAAATATTTTGGAAAATTTAAAACAAAAATTTTTTCGAAAAGTTTTCTGTAAAAATGGCTTTTGGAAAATGTTTTGTAAATATTTAAAAAAAATTTTTTTTTAATTTTTTTTTTAATTTAGGAACCTGTGGGTTCATTGGATACCTCTATGTGTATTGTTTTTTATAAAGATCTTTAATGCAAATCAAAGAAGAAAAACCCTACCAACCTAAAAACAAACAAAAATCGCCCCTCGCAGGATCTTAAGGATCCTCTGAGATCTCTATGCACTTCTTCCATTCTATCTGTCGCGGTCTAATATTTATTTGACAAAAAAAAAATCAAATGAGAATCATTAAAGCCGAAAAAACGTGAAAAAATATAGGTGGGCGTGGTTTTTGGCCCGCAGTAAGAAAGAATGCCTGACAGATTAAATTCTCTTCTGGTGCCTTTGCAAACGACATTTCAACTTCAACATAGACAGACGGACATGGACATCTTTATGTATAAGGATTCAGAATATATATACTTTGTGGGGTCGGAAATGTATTATATTTCGTTTTTATAAAATTGTTTATATTGATAACTAACTGGCTGGTAATCGGTCATTTGTTGTTGTTGTTATTGTTTCATAATAAGAATAAATGATGAGATAAATAATGATGCAAGCTGTTAATGATATTATTGCTAATGCTGGCGGATTGCTTAATTACAATAACCACGATGTTGAAACAAATCATAAACACAAAAGCGAAAATCTCAATGACACAGTAAAGTTTTGTAGAAAAACTTTTCGAATTAAAACCATAAAAAATATAAAAAAAAACCAAATCAAAATCCATAAAATAATGTAACAACACACATGCACACTGTTTAAAATTTATTAAAGTGAATTTTTTTTAGCAGAAAAAGCAACAAACAACAAAACAAATGCTTGTTTTGCTATACAGTGATGCAGTTTTAGTGATTTTTTTCAGTTTTTTTTTTATAATGTGTTGTAATACAAACTCAGGAAAAGAAATGTTTTTTTTTTGTCTAGAAGAAAAAACTACACAATATTTGAGCGTTGTTTTTGCCTCTTTTCTCACTGTCTGTTGATTTTTAATTAAGTTGTTTAAATGGCTTAAATGCACTGCCGTGTAACTGCAATCAAACTCAAATAAACGTTAAAAAATAGATTAAACATCTATTATAAAAAGTTTAAATTGTTATTAAAAAAATTTGATAACAAAAACAGTTAATAAAATTTTATTATAAAATTTATTATAAAATTTATTACTGCTTTAATCAATTTGCAAAAGGAAAAAGGCCATAAACAAAATATATTACAGATAAATTATTAACAAACAAAAATAAAACAATTAACTAAATTAAATTTGTTGATATTTTTTTAATAATTTTTCCTGCATTTTAAACTTTCCTAAACCCACCTTTTTATTTATTTTTATTATTAAGTATCTTTAAAGTTGTTTTAAAATTTAAAAATAAAAATTCTTATTTATAATTTCGTATTTTCTTTCTTTAAATATAATTTTGTTATAATTTATTTGTAAATTATTTGAAATTGTATTAAGACTTTATTTGGAAGAGTTATCGAACCGCACGGTTTTAACGCTGACAACTGACTATTTGTATTTTTAAAGTTTGTGGCCAAAATTGTATGCCAAAAGCCGCAAAACACAAACAGCTTTAGATGATTTTGTTTTTCTGCTGTTGTTGTCGTGATTATTATTGAAGTTGTACACAAAATACAAAAATCATATAAATGATCTACATCTTGTCTAGCAGTCACATTAGTTTAATTAATCAGATAACTTTTATGGTTATTAAAATTAAAAGTTACTTTTTTAAAATTAAATTTCTTAAAATAAGTTATAAATTAAATAATTAATAAATTTAGTCCTTTTTGAAGGTACCTTTTTTAACATTTACTCCTTTAAAGGTGTTTTTTTTTAAATAGTTTTTCTGTTAAAGATACTTTTTAAAAGGTACTGGATTCTTTTTAAAATTAAATATTTTAAAGGGTTTCTTTGAGAAGTTGCATTTCAAAGACAAATTGTAATATACTTTTTTAAGAGATGCTTTTTGAAGAAATTTTTTTTAAAATACTTGCTTTAAAAGTCCTTTTTTGAAAAGTTTTTTTCAAGGTACTTTTTAAAAAGGGTTTTCTTTTTTTTAAACATTTTTTAAGTAATTTTACTTTTCTATATAATTTTTATCCAGGTTATATGTTTTTTATAAGGTACTTTCTTAAGAAACCTTTTTCTTAAGAAGTCTTTTTTAAGCAGAAATTTTTTAAAACGTACTATTTAAATGTATTGTTGGTAATTTTTTAGAAGGTAGTTTTTTGATTGGTATTTTTTAGAAGGTAATTTTAAAAGGTACACTTTTGATACTTTAGCAATGTATGAATTATTTTTAAAAGATATATATAATTATAAAGTACTTTTTTAAATTTTTGTAAAGATTTTTTTAATGATAATTTTTAAAAAAGGTAGTTTTTTAAAAGCTTTCTCTTTTAAGAGGTGATCTTTTTAAAAGATATTTTTATAAATGGGAATTATTTTTTCAAGATATGATTAATTAAAAAGTACGATTTTTAAGTTTAAAAAGGTAGTTTTTTTTAAGGATTTTTAATTATTTTTTAAATCTATTTTTTTTCAAAGGTACTTTTTTAAAAAGTTTTTGTAGAAGATACTAGTATAGAAAGTCTTTTTGAAAAATTTTCTATTTTAAGTAAAACTTTTGAAAAGACTTTCTTTTAAAAGCATTTTTTAAGATACCTTTTTCAAGAATTTTTTTCATTAGGTACTTTTTGGGAGCTATTTTCATAAGGTACTTTATACGAGAAACTTTTTTAGATCCCTTTTTTAACAATTTTTATTGGGTTGTTTTTTCAGGTACTTTTTAATATGAAGTTTTTTATCAAATAATAATTTTTTAAAAAGTACTTTTTTAAAAGTAGCTTTTGTTATAACTTTTCAAGATATGTTTATTTATAGAGTACATTTTTTTAATTTTTTTTAAAGAAATTTTTAAAAAAGTAGTTTTTTTAAATTAATTTAAATCTATTTTCAAAATTATTTTATAATAATTTAATAATTTTTTCACGGGTACTTTCTTAAAAAGTTTTTTTTAAAACATACTAGAAGGTCTTTTTAAAAAATTTTTCATTTTAAGTACAATTTGTCAAAAGACTTTATATTAAAAGCAATTTTAATAGATACTTTTTTAAAGTACTTTTTTCATTAGGTCCTTTTAAAGGCTATTTATAAAAGGTACTTTATAAGAGCTACTCTTTCAGGTTCCCTTTTTAATAATTTTATTAGGTTCCTTTTAGTAGGAACATTTTAATATGAACTTCTTTATAAAATACTTTTTTGAAAAGGTACTTTTTTAAAATAGTTTTTATTATAACGTTTCAAGATATGTTTAATGTATGTTTAATGTATTTTTAAATTTTTTTTTTTTAAATTTTTAAAGGGGTATTTTAAGGGGTTTTTAACTTATTTTATAAATCTATTTTTAAATTTATTTTATAATAATTTAATCATTTTTTAAAGGCACTTTTTTAAAAAGTTTTTTAGAATATACTAGTTGTAGAAGGTCTTTTTGAAAAATTTGCTATTTTAAACAAACTTTTTTGAAAGACTTTCTTCTAAAAGCAACTTTTTAAGATATTTTTTTTTCAAGTACTTTTTTTCATGAGGTACTTTTTTAAGAGCTATTTACAAAATGTACTTTATAAGAGCAACTCTTTTTTTGGGGTCACTTTTTTAAAAATTTAATTAATTAATTAACTAATTTTGATTACTTTTTAACTTTTTAATTTGAACTTTTTTCGCTTTTTTGAGAAGGTACTATTTTAAAGATAACACTTTCCCAAAAAGTACTTTTAAGATGGTTTTCCTTGTAAAAGTCTTTTTTTTATGTGATAGGTTATAAATGACTGCTCATTACTCTTTATTATTATTTTTTTTTTTTTTTTGATGATATAGCAGCCTGTAAGTTAATTGCCACTGTTCGAAAAGGAAAAACTAAAATCGGCAATATATAGGTAAATTACAAAAAAAAAATCACTAAAACTTTAGCCAGGCCGAAAAAAACCTTTTGATATTTAACAATGTATTGATTGTTTAACCTGCAAAAAAGGCTCTAAAATCTGAAAAATCGCTGCAGTTAAAACATGATCAAAAATTAGTAAAAAATAAATCAAAAAGGGTCAGATTAGGAAAAAACAGCAAAATTTAAAAAAAAAAATTTTTTTTTGAAAAACACCTTTTTAAATTTCGATTTGTGTTATAACATTTATAATGTTTTTTAAATAACGTGTATTTGTTGCAATAACTCTTCTTCTAAAACTCATATTTTTTTCAATAAGCTTAATTTAAAAGTTAAAGAAATTTTTAAAAATTGTTAATTTTTGGAAAAGGTACTTTTAAATAAAATGTACTTTTAAGTTATTTTTAAAAAAAAGCAATTTTTTCATAATATTGCTTCAAAATGCATGGTGCAATTAAGTCTTACTCTGCTTGTTTATTTTAAAGTTTCCATATTAGTGTTTTAGTTGGAAAAAACAACAAGAAAAAAGTTTAATTTGTTCCACCACTTATACTTATATACATATCTGTGCTCTTTTGTTGTTGTTTGAGTTTAATTTTAGTTGCTGGCCTGCTGTTATGCTGAATTTTGTGTTGCTCCGTTTGTGCTTTGGCTTTGAGCTGAATATTTGTATCTGGCTTTCTCAAGATCTTTCTCTGTTGTTTTTTTTTTTCATTTTGTCTTTTGGCCAAAGATGACGACGATAAAAGAGTTTATCTAGTTTTCAGTTTGGTTTAATATTAGTTCTGTTTAGTTAAGTTTTGTGTCCAAAGTTTATGGCCTTAACAAGTACTAAAGCATAAAAAGCTCTCACAGGCATATAAAATTAAAGTGTTACATACATATGTATGTATATGTATATAAACATACATACACACACACACTCTTTAGTCATAAACGTAACTATAATGTGCCGATGTACATGATTAAGTCAGACATGTGTGAGAGTCCACAAGTGGTATGATGAGATAGATGACCAACAAATACTCTTATTTATATTTAATATGATAGCATAAACATACACACTTACTAACATTAACATTAACAAACGATCCCAAACAAGTCAGATAAACAAAACGAAATATTAAAGAAAAACGCCACGATAATGTTATACATGTTATTACACTTTAAGACTTTTTAGCTTTTTAACTTGGCTTGAAATGATCAACAAATAACAAGAACAACAAAAACGAAAACAACTAACAAACACTCACTCACGTACGTACCACATGCCTTAGCCACACAGCAGTAGACCATACGCAGACGCATACGCAATTATGGCCTTCTAAATGTAAAGACGTCAAAGAAAAAACTTTGTCTACCAAAAGAAAGAAAAGAAAAAATGTTTTGTTCGGATTCTTGGCGGCTTTAAAAATTTAAACAACCACATCTTTAGTGTAGAATCACAACAAAGCCAACAACATAAAGAAGAAGAAGCGCACTATCGTAGGTCAAAATTGTTGAATTGGCGGTACATTCATTCTTGCAACTTGCTTGGGCGTAGCAAACAAAAAAAGGTTTAAAAATAATTGGTAACTTAGCTGGCTGTCTAGTTGGCTAGTATCTTTTCACAAAAAAAAAAAAACAAAATACGCCAACCATAAGAAAATCTAAAAATGTAATATTAAAGATCATTTTAAGATTCTCAGACATTCTTTTAGCCAGTTCATTTTTATGATCTACAAACTTCTATGCCACATTCCTTAGTGATTATAGTTTGCAAAACTAGGAACACAAAAAATCTAATAAAATCCCTTGAGATAATTTAAAAACCGGCGAAAATTAATAATAAGTTTTCAAAACAAACTAGTTACAAGAAAACAGAGCAAAGTAACATAAAATACTACTATTTTATGGCTTTTTTCTAGGTGTTATAAAAGTCATCACAACATTTTAATTTTAACTAATTTAAACTGTAATTGAAATTTTAATATTTTAATACTTAACAAAATAGTAGTATTTTAATACTTTTTGAAAGTAAGGTATTTTTAAAGTATACCAAACAAAAAAAGCTAATATTTTTTAGTGGTCATTTGTTATATAATTTTTTATGAAAAATTTCATGATTTGGTACAACTGCAATAGGTAGTCAGTCTTTCACTACTTTTTTAACTGAAGTATAAAAACACTAAAATAGTTTTTTTATGAACTTAAATGAAATATTGCAAATAAAATAGTTTTATTACTAAAAAAATAGTATTAATATTAGCTTAATATAAGTACTTTTTAAATAGTACCAGGTAAAAATTGGCGTTGACAGTATATTTTTTTAAACAGCAACAGTGCTCTTATGATTGTTTTCATTTTTTGGTACTCTCAAAAATTGAAAATTTTTATTTTTGAATACTTAACAAAATAGTAGTATTTTAATACTTTTTGAAAGTAAGTATTTAAAGTATACCAAACAAGAAAAACAAATATTTGAAATTTTTTGATCATTTTTTATACAATTTCTTATGAAAAATTTCATGACTTGTTAGAACTGCAAAAGGTAGTATTTTACTACTTTTTTAACTGAAGTAGAAAAACACTAAAATAATTTTTGTTGTGATTTAAAATTACATATTACAATTTAGAATTTTTCATAATTTTTACAAGAAAAAATAGCATTAATAGTAGGATAGTTAAAATACTTTTGTTTTAAATAGTAGCAGGTAAAAATTGGTGTATATTGTTTTAAACAGTAATAGTGCTCTGATGATTTTTTTTTTTCATTTTGAGGTACTCTCAAAAATTAAATTTTTTTTAATACTTAACAAAATAGTAGTATTTTAATACTTTTTGAAAGTAAGGTATTTTTAAACTATATAAAAAAACATTTGAAATTTTTACTGATCATTTTTAATAAAATTTTTAATGAAAAATTACATGACTTGTTTCAACTGCAAAAGGTAGTATTTTACTACTGAAGCAAAAAAACACTATAATAGTTTTTGTGAAGTAAAATGAAATATTACAATTAAAATAGTTTTTTACTAAAAAAAAAATGTATTAATAGTAGGATAATTTAAGTATTTTTTTAAGTAGTAGCGAATAAAAATTGGTGTTGACTGTATATTCTTTAAACAGCAACAGGGCTCTTATGATTCTTTTAATTTTTTGGTACTTTCATAAATAGTAGTATGATGTTTTGCGACGATTTCTAAAGGTAGTATTTTACTACTTTTTTAACTGAAGAAAAAAACACTAAAATATTTTTTAATGTATCTTTAATTGAAATTAAATATTACAACTAAAATATTTCATAGTTTTTTTTGAAAGAAAAAGTACCAAAATGATACTTTTTTCAATAGTAGAAAATACATAGGTAAAAATTAATGTTGCCTGTATATTATTTTAAATAACAAAAGTGTTGTTATGAATCTTTTCAGTAGAAAGCAATTAAATTTGTACTGCATATTTACTAATTTGCTATTTAAAAAATATAATAATCCTATAAAGTAGTATTTTACTACTTTTTTTAATGGACTTCTACTGTTACCATCAAAAGTTTTTGAAATACATTTTATTAAGTAGAAAGTAAGATGTAAAATACAAATGCTATTCGTTTGCTACTTTTTCGAAATAAAAACAGTAGTAGAAAGCTAAAGATTTTTTCTAAAAGTAACATAAACCAATGAAATTGATATTACATACATATAAAAATATACATCTAAGTAAAAGACAAAATGGTTATAACAAATATACATATATGCCTCTTTCTACTTGAAAGAAAATGTAGTATTTTAATCCTTTTTGAAAAAAGTTCGTCATCAAACCGCACAACTGGTTATAATGAACAGCAGTAATGATTCATAAGGTCAAAAGAATTTTTTGTGATCATCTTTGTTTTAATAATGTTAGTTTTTAAATATTTCTGGTTTAGTACCTTTTTAAAAAGTAGTTGTTACTACTTTGTTTACACAGCAACAATAAATTACTTAGATTTTTATGAGTTCAATTTAAGGAAAATTAAAATTTTGTTTAGTATTTGCCTTTTTTAGCTCTTGCAAAGAAGTAGTTTTTTTTAAGTAGTATTTTACTACTTTCAAAAAAAGTAAAATTTTACTACTTTTCCTAAAATTATTATTTTACTATTTAACATAAAAATAGGATTGTACTACTTTTTCCAAAAAGTAGTATTTTACTACTTAGTATTTTACTACTTTTTTACATAGTATCAGAAATATTACTAAAATAGTTGCTGGGTACAAAGGCCAAAAACAGTTAAGTTTTCATAGAAATTTTTCATGTTTCGGAATTTGGTAGTAGAAAAAATATTTATTTTTTCTTTTTGTACAGTAATTGAAAGAGCTTCTTTTTGTTTCAAAGAAAAATATACTAAAATATATAATTATTGATATTCAAGGTATTATGTTTTCCTGTCACTCACTGTCAATTTCCCCTTTTTTAGAGTTGTTTTGATTCACAACAAGCTTATCTTACTGGTAACGCATCATTGATTCTTCCGTTTACTTCTCCAAAATCTTTGAAGTTTTATTCTTTTTGTCAGTCTCGTTGTTATACGATTTTGATTTTCAAATTCAAAAATGTTTTTTAGTGATAATTGTGCAAATAAGTTTTAATTATTTTCAAGATTCATTAGAAAAGAAGTTTAAAGATTAAAAAACACATTTTACGATGAAGATAGCTAAGCAGGATGTTGAACGTGTTGGAAAAAATAAAAATAAAAATGAAAATAAAAAAATCAGGTTTTAATTAAAGCAGTTGGATATCTTGAGTGCTAATAAACTGAATACATGATTCAAACGACATTTAAAATAATTACACTCTTTGGCTTAATGTTCTCTAGAAGTTTATGAGTTTATCTTTATAAGAATTTTTTTTATTTCCTGTAGATTTAATTTATTAATCATCTGATCATTAAAATGTCTATGAAAAAATCTAAATTTTGCAGACCAGGAAATAAAAGTCTTTTTAAATATTTTTTTAAAGAAGAAATAGTATTTTTTTAGGTATTTTTTCTTAAACATTTTTCAAAAACCATACTTATTTTCGAAATAACATATATGTATATCTATTAGGCAAAAAGTACTTTTTTTGTAAAAGTAATTTTCTTTACGATTACGATTTTTGTAAAAAAAAATTGTTTTGTAGTGCTTAAAAACGCCAGAAAGATAAATATGCTTTGAAAAATTGTAAAAATAGTACTTTTTTAAAAAATGTTCTTGTTCCTTTTAGTAGTAGAAATATATTTTTTTTTTTCGAATTATTATATGTCAAAGTTATACCTTAGCATTCAGTATTATTATTTTTTATTACTTTTTGTTACATAGAGTACTTTTTATAATAACTCTACTACTCTACTACTCTACTTTACTAGTACTTTTCTGGAAAACATACTATTCAGGTCAATGTTGTGGAAAATGTTATCATTTTAAAACTTGTTTCTAAAAATGATGTACTTTTTTAACAAAGTGGTGTGCTGAAATATAAATTTTAACAAAATAGTACTTTTTTATAAATGGGTATTAAAAAGGGGGCTGTTTTACTACTAACATAATTGTATTAAAATAGTGAATTTTTTTAAAATATTAATAATTAATTTTTTTTAAATAATAATAATTAAATAGTACTATTTGAACAAAACGATTTCTTAATTAATAACAGGATTTTTTTAAAAAAATACTATTTGAAGAATTGTTTTTTTTAATGCTAGCTATACATTTTTTAAACTGTATTTGTCTTAAGTACCATATTTAAAGTTCTTTTGTTTTTTGAAAAAAGGTAGCTTTTTAAAATAGCACTATTTGCGAAAAAGTAATTGTCTAATTAAGTTTTTTTTTAATTGTTTTACATTTATAATTTTATTGAAATAATGGATTTTTTAAATAATACTTTTTTAAATAGTACTATTTGAAAAAGAGGATTTTCTTTACTGGAAAGGACCATATTTAAAGTACTTTTATTTTTTTTTTTTCAAAAAAGTTAGTTTTTTAAAATAGTACTATTTGCAAAAAAAAAAAAGTACTTGTCTAATTAAGTTCTTTCTTGTTTGTTGAACATTTATAATTGTATTGAAATAATAGATTTTAAAAATAATACTTCTTTAAATAGTACTATTTGAACAACATGATTTTGTTTGTTAAACTGTATTATCAAAAGTACCATATTTAAAGTAATTTTATTTTTACAAAAAAGGTAGCTTTTTTAAATAGTCCTTTTTTTAAATAGTACTTCAAATATGGTACCTTTTTAAATAGTACTATTTAAAAAAGAAGATTTTCTTTGTTAGCTTTGCATTTTTTAACTGTATTTATCAAAAGTCATATTTAATACTTTTATTTTTACAAAAAAAAAAGTACCTTTTTGAAATAGTACTATTTTCGAAAAAGGCCGTTTTATTAAGTTAATTTTTATTTATTTAACATTTCGGTTTTTAACTTCCATATGAGTTTTAGTACTAAATAATCTCTTTTGCATTACGCAAACCTGGCCCACATGTTTTCTGACCTCAAACGCCTTAATAATTTTTAACATTTATATTTTTAATTTACTATTAATGCTCTTTCTAGAGTATCGTAATATTGCCACCATAATTCATATCAATAATATTTATTTTCTTTTTTCTCTTTTCATACTGATTTTATAAATAAAGGAACAGGTAAGCTAATTATCATTATTATTATCAACATCATCATTCTGTACATTTAATTTAAAGCTTTTTTAAGCTAAACATTTTTATAATTTATAAAAACTAAATACAATTTTTAAAAAGATTATTTTTAGTAAATAGGAATCACAAACAAATCAAATAGGACAGATGTGAAAAAGATATACACACAAAGAAAAAATATAGTACACACATACACACACACACACACACAACCACACTATTATATTTATTATGTAAATCCCCCATTTTAGTTAGAGAAATTTTAAATTAAATAGAAATTATTTTCCTGAAAAAATTCTTTTAGTTTAGGTTACACAATTCTATTTAATATCAAGTACATATTTATAATGATACATATACATACATATGTATCTATAGATTTCTAGGTTAGGTTTTAGAAGATCATCAAGAAGATTTATTTTTCTTTTTTTTCATTTTTTAGAGAAAGAGTATTTTAAATGTATTTCATATTAAGTTTTGTTCCTCTTTTTGTGAAAATATTTTTTAGTATTTAGTGGTATTTTCCCTTTTTGTTTTTTTTTTTACTTACTTTCTCATAAAGAAATAAAGTACTTAAACGTTTTATTTGATATTTTATGGTTTTCTTTAATCATGTCATATTTTCCATAACGTTTTCCTTTCTTTAATTCATGAGAGCGGTATCTGAAATCCCCAACTTAACAAGAAAATCGAAACCAATCATTTTTCTTATTCAACGCAACGATTCTTACACATCGTACTTTTTCGGTAATAGCCAGCATTTTCATAACCTTCACTTAAACGACTTCGATTTCTGCGATTTTCCCTCTCTGGACGTGTATTTTCCACTACAAGTACAGCTATTTTATACCCTCTTTCTTTAAATATCCACTGTATGAAATGTAGCCTAATGTATTAAACACATACATGACTGCAGGCTACCGACTACAAAACCTGTCAAAACTAAATACACACATTTACATATATGAAGACGATTATAGCCGAATTTCTATCTTTGTAAGCAACAAAGAGCAATGTGAGCCGAAAAAGAGGGAGAAAGGAAATTGTTGTATTGTATTCAACTGAGGGGAATATCTAAAACTTAAAAACTAATAAATTCCTTAGTAATCAAGAAAATACATTAGCTGTATTCAGTGTTCTTGCAAAAGTGCAAATGCGTATATCATAGCTTTTTTGGAAAACCCAACAACAAAATCGATATTGTTTTTGTTAAATTTGAATGATATACATTTTGCAAGATTATTTGATTTGCTTTGACTTGATAATTGTATTTGTTGAAATTTTTTTTTTACTTTTGTCAAAGCAAAATACGCATGAGTCTCCTGCAATCACTAGCCTTTTACTCTCGATTGTAGTGATTTCAGATTGACGACTGTTACATATCGACATTCTTCCTCATCAGCATCTCCATTTTAATATGTGTCTGTCCGTGCGTGGTCCAAAGTATTTTTTATGTTAGTTTATTTCCGGATACAGTCTGCAAGTATCGTCTTACTTCGATTTTTAACTTGGCCAGAATATACTTTACAGTCCGTGACCTGTTGTCACGCAGTTAACCACTCTTGTAGGCACCCAGATAATATCTAAGCTTCCTTCTTGATCTTCCTGCCAACTTGTAGTGAAAGAAAAAAATCCAGAGTCTTTGGTGGGAATCGAACCCATAACCCCGGTCTGATAGACTAGCACACTACCTACAGCGCCCAGCAAGGCACCCTAATCCTTTTTCTTTGTTTATTATAATTCTCATTTGGTTCATGATTATAGTTGCATAAGCTATTGTGATGAATCAAATGAGAATTATGATAAATAACTCTATGTGTTGTTACATTTTATGAAATACATTGCATGAGATAGTAAGTAAATACTTCTTAATCTCGGTATACTCAATTATACACAACACCTAAGGAGCTCTTGTAACAGGATTTTGCAAGCTTTTCGTAAAGCACTTCTAACACAGTTTTAAAATTTCATTGAAAAGAAAGAGATTCAAATGACCTTCTAGGCAGGTAATCACGCTTTTTAACCTAAACTTATCTATCCTGGATATAAGAAAGTTCTTGATTTTGGCGGCCTTGAACTGGAATTCTCTTCTAAGTCTTTAATAAGGTTAAACAATTAACGGTATTATTTAACACCAAAATATTTTTCTTTTTTAATTAAATGCTGAAGAGAGATCTGTCGTAGTTAAAATTCAGTTCATTTTTTTTTCTATTTAATAGACCGCAATATTTTTCTATGACCGCCAAACAATGTTGCCACTTTTTGAATTTTTATGTTTTTTTTTTAAGTTTCGTTTTTCAGCATCTGTTTGGGCACTTCTCAGAACCGCTCTTGTGCCATGTTGTTCTGAATTTGTTTAATTTAATTTTTGGTTTTCCTTATTAATGTACATATATACAAAAAGATTATGTGTGTTTCCCATAAGAAAAAAAAAAACTAAAAAATTACACAATATCCTTTAAACGTACAAAAAAAAACAAACCATTTCCATATCCGCTTTTGGGTTTCTTTCTTTTATCCCTGTATTTTCCTTTTTTTCTATTTTTTTCTTGTGGTTTTTTTCTCTCGTTCATTGTACATTTCAGGGAGGCTACCTAGATGGACTACGTTCACATTTGGGTGGTTTAACACAACGTGTCAAATCATGGTATTGGGGACGACCTCTTGTAAGTGCAATTGTATTTTTCATAACAAAAAAAATCCTACAAACAATTTGATTTCTATTCAAATCAATCAATCAATCAATCAATCAAACAACAACAAAATAACAAAACTACTACTACCTTTAAGAAACTCCTTTACAATAATTCAAAACCAACTAAAACAGCCAGATAATTAAAAAAAATATTTTCTAAAAAGCACATTTTACTAACATTTTCTTAATAAAATTTTGTGAATTAATAAAAAAAAAACATTTTTTGTTGCCTAAAAATATCAAATGGTTTTGCAATTTCCATTTTTTATTATTATAATTTTTTTTTAATTTTTGTTCTACCCCTTGTTTTGCTAGAAAGGATTTTTTCGTTTTCCTTTTACAAGTTGAGCTTGCTTTTGTTATGAATTTCAAAACCCCATTTGAGAAAACAAACCACTTTAATGTGTTGTTTTTTTTTTTAATTTTTTTAAGTTGTCATTTTTAAAATCCATTTACCTTTTTGTAGTTGTTTTTCTTCAAAATCTATGTTGCACTTGTATTTCTTGATTAACTCGAAATATAGTTTAATAAATAAGTAGTTTTTTTGCAAGCCTTACCAAATCCATATTAATTTTTCAAACTTTAGTCTTTGTAAAGTACCTTAAATTTGTCGATGTAAGTATTGCCAACATACATATAAAAAAAAGTATATAAAATTTCACTTTAGCTGAAAATGAAACAGTATTTGCTACAACTTTCAATGAAAAGCTTGAAAAATATAATTGCACCATAACGCATGAGTCACCCTGTATTTATTTTAATTTCATTTAAATTAGTTTAGTTTCTCTTAGACAAATTAATTTAAACATTTCATTTAGTATTTCATGCACTTCATTATTATACTATTCTGAATTCTTCTCATTTTTTATTTATTTTTAAATAATAAATCAAAAAGCAAGAGTTCTGAGTTTGAATCAAATTGCTCTTACCTACCTAACCTTTTAATATATATTTTTAAACAATAAATATTGCATTAAAAAAAAGTAAGGGTGCTATATTCGGCCATGCCGACACTTATATACCCTTCACCACAGTAATGTTAAATTCTCCCTTACTCTGTTATGTTTCTCAATTATACAATAATATACATTCGGTTTTTATTTTTATGATTTGCAACTTCATTATTACAAATCTATACATACATACATATAATATAGTAAAATAGTAACCCATTTTCGTCTATCTGTGTGTCTGCTTTTCATTTGTGGTCGCATCACGTAAAAACTGCTGGATGGATTTTAACAAACTTCTGTAAGGAGGTACCTTAGCATCCTCATTCCAATATAGGATACCTTTTTTCTGCAAAACATATCTCATTTCCAAGAGAAAGTGGAGAAAAAGTAGTGGAAAAACGCAATTTTAAAACTGGAATATTTTAAAAACTATTGCGCAACATTAGACTCCAATTGCAAAAAATTTGCATTTGATTTGTATTTTTACTTTGTGGACTTACCTTGCTTATTAAAATATTTTAAACACCTTTTATAGAGCTTTACAATAATTTTAAGAATTTTTTATAAATCTTAGAATTTTATACAGGGATGGGTACCTTTATATAAAGTTAAAACATAAACCATAACTGAAGCAATTGGTGTGGAATACTTTCAAAGCAAAATTGAGCCAAATATTGCCAGGACGCCCACGACAATGCGGGCACAGCTAGTATAATATAAAGATATAGAAACATTTTTTTGTAAAAATTTTATCGAAAATTCTTATTAAAATTCAATTGAAATTTTTTTTTAAGTTAGAATGGGGGGGGTCTTATTGATCCCCAATGTACCTATTGACTGCCCCTGGTTCCCAGCGGGCACCCTGTAGGACTATCGGCTACCCCTATGTGTATTGCTATAAAAATAAAGGCATTTAATCAAAGTAGAAAAAACCCTACCAACCTAAAAACAAACAAAAATCGACCCTCGCAGGGGTTATTAATCCCCCGAAATATGCATGCACTCCATGCGATCTAATATTTATTAAAAAAAAACAGAGAATCATTGCAACCAAAAATTAAATAAAAACATATAAAAAATATAGTTGGGCGTGGTTATCTGCCCACAGCCTTAAAAGGATTGGTCTGATGTTGCTGAATTCCATTAGCGCAGATTGGCAGATTGTTGGGTTTAAAATTTCTGTATCTTTTGTGGTGCCTTGGCAAAGTTGATTTCAACCCGAACACAGACGGACATCGCCCAATCAATTTCTGTATGTATAAGGATCCAGAATATATACACTTTATGGGGTGGTCGAAAATGAATATTGTAGAAATTACAAACAGAATGACAAACTTTTCACCTGTGGTAAAGGGTATAACAAGTACTAAAAAAGCATTTGTCAGAAGCAAAATATTGTGGAGTACCTCCTTTATTACTCACTTTTCTGCATTTTTTTTTTGACGATCCTTGTATGCAAAATATTGCAGACCTATGAGGCTAGGAGATAAATTTAATTGGAATTGGAAAAAAGTATGAATGTGGGGAAGTTTTAAGGACTTTCTGTATCTCCCCTTTAGGTATAAGGGCAAAAAACGAATAAGGTTGATTTTTATTTAGTCACAAAACTAGGACCGTTACAACCAAAAATAATAAAAATAAAATAAATATAAAATGTAAGGGGTGGGAGACTCCGTTTAACAAACGTATTTTTATATAAATTTAAATCAATCCTAAAAGTATACTATTAAAAATATGCTTTAAATAATATAAGTTCATATTCAAAGTTGCCAGATCAAGCTAATACGAAATCGTCCAATTATCTAAAACACAATTGTCAAAATCTTCACAATTTATTTTTAATAAAACAAAAGGCATTTGTTATGGTGCTTTAACAAAAAAGGTGCCCTTCGAAATTGACTCTGACTCCACTTATTTGTATTTCCTCCTTATTACGCTTTTCCTAGTCATTCGTCGACTTCGACACTTTTTTAACAGATTACAGAAAAATTTAGCTTGTTATCTCTTAATCTAGTATAAAATTGACAAGCGCTGTAAAGCTGATTATATTTGCATGAAAAAATAAAATAAATTGTAGATACCAAAAATCCATATAAAAAAAAAAAAATAAAAATCAAAATTTTTGTTGAAAAAAAAAAACAGAAAAATTTAACTAAAAATCTAAATATTGCACATATCGAGAATTTACTAAAAAAATGCCGAAGTTTCACCAAACCACTGTGATTTCACCAAACCACTGTGATTTCACCATAAATGTTAAATTCGCTTAAACAACATTTTACCTGAAATCTTAGTATCGCAAAAAATCAATAAAGCATTAAAATTCTATATGTCACAATGAAAATAACTATTTCACAAAAAATCTAGATATCACTAAAAATTAAATGAAAATAAATATCCAGATTTTTGCCAACAACAAAGATTAAATTTTTACCAAGCCATCGAGATTTCATCACAAATCTGCAATTTACCAAATGTCGACTTATCGAAAAAAATTAAACCCTTATTGAAATATCGATATTTCGTAAAAAAAATATTACTATTATTATGAAAGTGTCTTTATGACAGTAATGTCACTTAATGTTAAGATATTTAAATATTTTATTTCCAAGAGAAAGTGGAGAAAAAGCAGTGAAAGTACGCAGTTATTTTAGTAATTGTAGAGTTCTGTAAATACGGTTAATAAATTCCCGCTAATAAAATAAAAAGTGCTGCCAAGTTTGCTGTATCATTGAATCGGTAAAATTGCTTTTTCTTTATTTTCTCTTGGAAATGAGATGTGTCTACGGCAAAAAAGTACCCTATATTTGAGCTGAGATACTAAGGTACCTCCTACAAAATTTTGTTAAAATTCATGCCGTTGTTTTAAGGTGATGCGAACACAAACAGACAAAAAAAGTTATAAAAACAACTGTTTCTTATTCCATTTCTATTACATAATTTTTAAAAAATTATTTCTTAAACAGAAATGGCCCTATTATACTTTTATTATATAAATATATGTATGGCACAACTAAAAATATATGGGTAAAGGTTGGTAAAGGCTGCCAGATCAGCTCTCATAAACAACCAGGCAAGTACGTATTGATACAAGTTAATCCCCTAACAAATAAATTGAAATTTACTAAAATTTTAATGCTTTCAATTACTTTTATTATTGAAATCATATTTTTCCGGGTATAAAATCAATTGTATAATTTTTTATACAGAATTAAAATTATTTAGACTCAGAACTATAAACCTTTATTTCGTTTTTCTCTTTACTTTTTTCTTTAATTACTTTTTTATTATTTAAAATTTTAAAAAAAAATTTCCTCATTTTAGAAAATATCACACACCTTTCCTTAGTCTCACACCCACTCGTAGTTTAGTGTGTTTCTAGTTAAGCTTGACTTTTACTTTCGTATGGAATGTTAAAACTTTATACTCGTAGAGCTTTTCTGAAACTATCAATCCTTTTCTACAACCACAAATGCAGTGTTGCTCTTAACTTTTATTTGTAGTGTGTCTTCACTAGTCTTTCAACACAATTCCCATACGATCGTTTGCATTAGTTAATATTTTCAAAACAAAAAAAAACAAAAAACTTGCAATTAGATTTTAGTTTTATTATTCTCTTTTAAATCAATTCAGTCATATATATAATACGCCGCATTTATCATTTTTTCAATAATTAAAACAAAGAAAATAAATGAAAATTATTAAAACAGAAATTTACACTGAAACACACAAAAACACTGACACAAACAAATTAATCGTACATTGGTTCACAATAAAAAAAAAAATTATGATAAAAATATGTTTAAACAATCGTTATCATTTCAAGTGTCAACACACAAATTTAATTGAAAAGAATTGTTAAAAGAAAAGACGAAACAAGTGACTTCTTTATCTGAACAATTGAAAAATTTTTATTCTTTTGAAACAACATTATTAATAAATTCAATTGCTGACATTTATTTGAAATGTCACATTTGAATAATTACTTCCTACAGTTTTAAAGTGGTTTTACACTATATGTATTTGTCATATGACATGATACTTTGCCGTGTGTAAATTCTAAACACGGCGTATGAACCCTTTCACACATAACATGTCTATTTTCCATGTGTACAATACATATGACATTTTTCATTTAAAGTGCTTTTACACGGCGTGTATTTGTCATATGACTTGTCAGTTTTCCATGTGTAAATTCTATATACGTCGTGTAAACCCTTTTAAACATAACATGTGTATTTTCCATGTGTACAATACATATGACATTTTTTATTTAGAACGTGTTCTATTTTAATGTGACAAAGCATCTGACATCCTGTAATGCCAACTTGATATTTTGGGTTTTTTGTGGTACCAAAAGTACTAAAAGCGTGGCAAAAGCACCACGTTTGCACATTTGCATCAGCTGTGGTTGGGAATACAAAACTGTGTGGCGGAAAAATTATATATTATAGGTTATGTCAGATGTAATTACACATGTACGCGTGAAAGCAAAAATTATAAACCGTATGTAAAATGTCTATTTTGACAAACACATGAAATTACATATGGGTTATCAAACTGACAAGTCATATGACAAACACACGTCGTGTAAAACCACTTTTAGCATATAATTGTCATTTTGAAAAATATGCGGGGTAGACTGAGATATCAGCTCTTACAAGAACAAGAATTGCGGAAAAAGGCAGCTTTATTAAGCTTAAAAAAAGTTTGGAAATACTACATTGTTTGGCATTCTTTCTTTTTTTTTGGTAGGGGGGTTGTAAATTGTGCCCACTGTAAGTAAATTGAATACGGAATTATTTTTCTTCTTTAAAATAGGCTGGTAAAATTTTGAGTGGAAAAAAAGAGGCCGTGTGATTTCAAAATGTAGTCAATGGGGATGGTCAGTCTAAGGGGATGGTTTGCACACATCATACGTAGTTTTTTAATTTAAAAAGGTTACAGTTCGGTTATCTCAAAAGCCGAGCTAGTCTCAAGGAATATAATGTATCACAGAGATTGACCGACTAAATCAGATAAATATGATAAAACAGACATAAAAGCTGTTGTAAATAGGAGCATCACAGTGGTGGACCAACCAGAAATGTAATAATGTATACACGAGCATTTTGGAAAGTGCTGTTTCCCAATATTACCTAATTATTTTATCCATTAAAAATCTATGCACAAGAGGAGTGCCACATTTGCTCACAGCTATGTTATGTAATGTAGAGGGAATATCGAAGCAGACCACTTCCATAATGGGTCCCTTTTCGACCCCCTACTTTCCTCTATGATTACAGGCAACTGATATGTAATTTACGGCAACCTACTTACATTGAGTCATGTGCTACAGCCAGTCCTTAATCTTGACTTTAGTGATTTCAGACTGTAGAGACTCTGAATCGACGATGAAGGAACGTTTTGAGGATTTGCCTAATCCCACAGGGTCAGGTGCGTCCAATTCATCCACATTTACCTTCATAGCCGCAGGAGTATCTTCATAAACTGACCAGTCCACCCCTTGCGAGGTTTCTTTGTCATTCTATTTCGATATCCTCCCCTGGCCAGTGGCAATCAAAGTTTCTAAAGGGATTAACCTCTCCACCTCTAACGAGGCTTCCTTGTCCATTCCTATCGAAATTTCCCGGTTCAACGCCATAGGAGAACCTTTAGAGATTAAACTGTTCACCCCTTGCGAGGCCTTCCTGTCCATCCCTCCTATTTTCCCCAATAGCACTGCGTCAAAGCTTTGAGAATGAACCGCAACGACAATAAGTGCCCCCGGGGGGTTGCTTACAGCTTACACACAAGCTGTGTTAAGTTTTTGGTTTTGGTGTATTCTGAAATATATAGTGAAACTTTATGTCCAACATTTTTACAAAACAGTTTATACCCGTCCATTCCCCTCTTCGGAGTATTTTTTTACGAATTGTTAAAATAAATTCCGATGAAATCTTTTAAAGCGTCGACACAAGTATATATTTTTTTTTGTCTCCTCTGCCAGAATCAATCGTCAGAACACCGTAATTTTTATATGTTTTTCTTATCATTCTTGTGTCTTCTCACTCCTAGGTCGATCAATTTTGAAACTTGAGAGTAGCGTTTAAACAAGCAGTAAAAAAAGGAATACTCACACTCTTTCTTACATTACACAAAGGCAAACACACGTATAGGTTGTCCAAAAATTTAGGCCAGATTTTAACGATCTCATCAGTCACAGTTTAGTTAACTCATACGCTATAGCGAGCTGTGAGCGTACATGATCGTCGGGGCATTACAATGTGCCTTAATGGCTTCCGAGTGAACTCACTTTGTGAGACGGACCGCTTAACCTAACCTAAACTTGTTGATGATTAATATTCTATTTTACGAATTCTCTTCGTTGTACATGGTCATTAGCTTCCAGGCGATCAACATTGGCCACCAAAATATATATTTTTTGTTTATTTCTCTAACTCCCACTGGACCATACGGCGTCAATAACAGCTGTTCTCCATCTAACCCGGTTCTGAGCATTTTGGATTCCGTTGAATGTCTTCATGTTGTGCGTGGCCTGTCACTTTCTATACCATCTTCTTGAAATGAGTTCGCTCTAAGAGATTGCTGTCATTTCGACGGAGGATGTGTCCTATCCATTGCCATTTTCGTAAAGGCTTACAACTTGTATGAATAAGAATATCTGAAAGAGAAAATACGTCGCGTCATTGTTGAAATACAACTATATTTATGCGAAGACGTTATTAAACAATTTCAAGAATATAATAACCATGAGATAGCCATTTGCCTGATGTTGTTCGAATCCGGCATTCTGCGTTCTATTGCTCATTAGAACTAATTCGTTGGCGAATTAAAAATATTAATAAAATGGCTATGCCGCTTTAAAATTAATACGGCTACTTGACACCAGAGGCGCTGCATTAGTTTTCTAAAAATAATTACGACGTGCAAAAGCAGAGTTGCCAAAAGTATAGCTTTTTTCTGTTCCTTTGTATATGTTGTGATTGATCCTGTAAGGAGCATAGGGCCTCAATAAATTGGTTCAACATATTCGTGTCTTGTGCCAACGTTTTCACTTCGCCCCAGGTTTTACCCTTTCCAGTCACTTCTACATCGATTTGCCTTCTCCACGTATGGCCTGGACGTCCTCTTCTTCGACGCCCTTGCCGATTTTAGTCTATGGCATTTCTTGTGGTGTCATTCCTTGGTCTCCTTAAAGTGTGGCCAATCCACCGCCATTTACATCTTTTTATTTCTGTGGCCATGATTTGTTGATTGGATTGTTCCCAAATCCTGTTGTTGGACACCACTCTAGGCCAAAATATTCGTAATATCCTGCGGTGGCATTGATTCATAAACACCTGTATCTTCTGCATATCTCGAGGGGCAGCATTCCATGTCTCACGTCTCTCAACCGTAGAGGAGAGTAGACTTGACGTTTGTGCGCTGAGATAGTGAAGACGAATTCTAACTGGGTCTTAAACGACCGAAATTTTATCGCGCTTTCTGTATACGGTTGTCAATGTCTTCACTTTACTCGCCATTTTTGGAAATTACGCTCCCAAGATAGCAAAACTGTCTGACATCCTCTATTTGATTATTATTTATTGTAAATAATTCTTGAGACGATGTATTAACTCGCAGGGTTTTGGTAGTGTTAATCCGCATCTGTTGCTGTTGTCATATTTTGCAGATTTATTGCAAGGTCTGAGTAGCTGTGAGCTAATAGGCAGATATCGTGTGCGTAATCAAGATTTATATGACCTTTCAGTCCCCAAGTAATTTCCTTTCCGTTTTGTAGGGCACTTTTGAGAATTGTGTCTAAGACTATATTAAATAGAAGTGGCGATAAAACACATCCTGGGCGAAGAGCGATTTCCACCTTTACCGTCCTGCTGAGCACTTTACCATGTTTAAGTCGACAGCTGGCATTACAGTAAAGGCACCTAATAAGTGAAATAAGTTTATCAGGGACGTTTCTGCATCGTAATACGCTCCAAATTACGTTGTGATTTAGTTTGTCGAAGGCTTTTTCGAAATCGATAAAGCACATATAGAGTGGTGATCGCCATTCAACAAATTGCTCAACGATAACATGGAGACTATTTAGATGATAGATAGTGGATTTGTGGGGTCTGAATCCCGCCTGTACTTGTCTCAGTGCTGGTGTCATCCTTGCTTCGACTATTATTTGTATTATTTGGGCAATGACCTTGTTAATCATACAAAATAAAGTAATACAAAGCCAATTATTTGGGTTCGTAAGATCTCCCTTCTTCGGAATGTTTATTATTATACCTTCTATCACTTTCACCATTTTGTCTTGTTTGAAAAAAGATTTTAAGAAGAAGTTCTCTTCGCTTCCTTTGGACATATAGAAGTTTAAAATATCACAAATGATAGTTTATAGATTTGTTTGACTTTTTTTTCTCTCAGTGTTTTTTTGCTTTCTTTTATTAAGTCCCCTTTCACAATAGACAAAAACTGGACAAGCGGACGATATTTGTGGGCAAGGAGTTGAAGAGGTAGAGTGTGTATTTCATGACTATCGTACTGGACATATTTTCGTTTCTCTTTTCTGCTCTTCGCTTTCTTCTGTGTTGCTTCACATTATATTTCTCAAGTCGGCGTCTACTTGCTTAAAATTTCTCAACAAAGTACATGTACCACAGATTTTCAAACACACACACACACACATGTAAAGTAAATAAATCCGAAAGTAGAATGTGCAAAATTCTGTCTGTCTTGTTTATGTCCAAATGTGAGAGCATTAAGACAGAGCAAAAGAGAATTCAAAAAATGTCTGCCCTGTTTCTGCCTATTGTAAAAGCAGTCTAACACAAATACCAGTTCAGTTGAGAGTGTATGAGTGTAAACTGAAAGCAATGTCGGATTTTAGTTACTTTTACTTCCTTTTTCACTTAAACTATTTAATGTCTTCCTTAATTTTTAACTGTGACAATTGTTTATTTTTTTTTTTTTTATCAAAATTCTTGTTTTTTCCGATTTACAAACTTCAAACAAATTCTAAATTTTTACACTTAACGAAAAAAATTTTAGGTTTTTAAATAAAACAAACAATTAAATGTTTTGACTTTAACTCTCTTTTCTTTAACAAAATTAACTAAAAACTTACACACTGTGCACTAATTTTTTATAAATATAATTTTTTACAATTTTAAAAATTTCTCAATCTAAAACCTAAAACTCGAAAAATGGGCCTAACCTCACACTTTTATCAAACCTAACCAATAAAACCAAAAATGTATAATCAAATTGAAACGAAAACATATTGCAAAAAAAAAACTAAACTAAACAAATCATGTAAAAAACAATTAGGAGTTGGCCACAAAACTCTCAAGAAGTTTCGATATGAAGGAGGAAGGCGGTACATTACTGGGCGATAAAGGTGTGCGTAGACATCAGGTAAGTAAAAATATAGGTTTAGGGCACAACTAACAACCACGTTGTCTGTCACACAATCTACAGAACAAACAGGCACACTATTCTAAACAAGACTCGACAACAAAGAGCAGCCGCAACTCAAAATTCATTGAAAATCATTGATTCAGACATTTTCATTACAATTAATTAGCATTTTCGATACCGAAAACACTTTGAAACACTTCTTTCAAACCTTATTGAGTTTTTAGTCATTTTGTCATTTAGTAATTGGCTTGTTTGTAAAATATTGTTTAATTTAGAAAAAATTAAATTTCTTTTTAAACTAAGAAAACGACACCTTTCTTTCAATTTATTTATTCCCAATTACTTGAATAAACTTTATTATGTTTGATTAAATTGTAAACTTAACTAACGAAATGCCTGCTAGATATTGTTTTTAAATATTAATTTATTTATTTAAAATATTTACTTCCCTTTAAATATTTAAATTAAAACAAAAACAAACACTTCAAAAACACTTTTATTCTAAATAAACTAGTACTTTTTTGTTAAATATAAATACACCCTTTTTAAAAATCAAAAACTATAAATAAAAAACTTTCACAAATTTGAAAATTATACAGATTTCTTAAGGAATTGATTTTTAGTATTTAAAACGAAATAATCTCTTAATTTATTTCAATTAATTTCACTCTTGAATATACATATACATATCAGAGACTGACAAAAAGTACTTATAAAATAAATGTAGTCAAGTATTTACACATATTTTTGGGTATTAGTTATACCTATACTTATAACACAGAAAATACCTACACATACATATTTACAGTGAAATAAGTATGGGTGTACTCAATACTTATAACAAACATTATTTATACACAACGAACTTAAAAATGTATAAGTAATGCATGTATGAGTACAACTGGTTGTAGGTAGATAATGTGATGGGTATCTGTCATACGCATACTTATAACTACCTAATACTTACAAGTATGGAAAAGTACTTATAATACTATAAGTATACTTATAATTAAACAACTACTTTTAGGAATTGTGTGCATAAAAAAGTGTATGATGTTTGACAATATTTTGTTTATAACCGAACATTGGTTAAGTATGGAGAACCAAAATAATTTTTATATTAGGTTGAAGGAATGAATAAACGTATTTTTAAATTGTAAAATAATTATTACATATAGTTACATATATTTATAAAATACTCTAAGTATACTTAGAGTATTTACATACTTGTACTTATTCCTACTCTGTATTTACAAGTTATACCAAATAAAATAATGAACAAGTATTCTCTGCCTATACTTGTAGTTATTTAAGTTGAAATTGATATGAGAATGTGTGTATGATATGTTGTTTAAGCTGTAGCTATACACATTTATACATGTTTCGCCTCAAATACTTAATAAGTACTGAAAATTATACTTTTGTCATTCTCTGATACATACATATATCATTTTTCTGGCTGTATATAAATTTTTATTACAAATTGTTTATTTATTCAAAAATTTTTAGTACAAATTGTGTTATTTAGACACTAAATTAAGTTTAAAAATTTATTTATTTTTATACAATTTTTTTCTTTTTAGTTTTGGTACTAATTTTAGTACCTTTTACATATATACAATTTTGGTACTTTATTTAGTACTAATTTTTAATACATAATTCTGTTTGTACTTAAACCTGGTGTAAGCCTAATAACTCCATTATAACCAACTTTTTATTGTACGAGGCCAGTTCGAAAATTAATCTTTCTACCAAATTAAATACAAAAATTTCAATTTTTTATATTATTATTTTTATAATATTATATCCACAAAAAATACAATAAACACTTGAAAGAAAAGTATGACCAACCTTTATCGCGAAAACGCACGCTATTCTCATAACGAAAATGTTCCCATCCAATCTGTTTTTGCTAGACTATACGTATTAACACGATAACAATTTTTTACTTTTAATGGGTTATGCCACTCCCAGTATTCTTATTCAGTCTGTATTTTGCTAGACTATGCACATTAGTATGAGGGTAACCTGTGCAAAGCTTCAAGACTATACCTAATGTAGTTCTCTAGGTACGCGATAATAATTTTTCTCTATGTATAGGAGGTACCATTCAAATTCAGTCTGTGTTTCTCTACACAATGTATCTTAATATGGAGGTTACTGATGCAAAATTCCAAGGCGCTACCTACTGCAGTTCTCTAGATACAGAATCATAATTTTTTACTTTGTATGGGGGGTACCACGCTCACTGTCCCAATTCAGCCTATCTTTCTCTAGAATATACGCATGGGTATGGGGTTTACTTCAACCCACTTTGAAGACCACACCTATTATAGTTCTCTATATGCACAATAATAATTTTTCACTTTGTATGGAAGGTACCACGCCCACTGTCCCAATTCATTCTGTATTTTGGCAGACTATCCACCTTAGCACAAAGGCTACTCTTACAAAGTTTCAGTTCGCCAGGTACACGATAATAATTTTTCACTTTGTATGGGCGGTACCACGCCAACTATTCCGGCTATAACTCGTGAACCAATACACATACAGAGACCGTTTGTACATATAAACTTTGGTATTGGCGTCACCTTTCATATAAACTTTGCAGAAACGAAATTGGTTTACGCATTCCAGAGAACATCAATTACATCAATTACAACAAATTAATTTTTATATATATAGATTTCATATTACACTTTTTTCATCAGCATTGCCTAGGTTTAATTTCAGGGCCCCTCTTCACACTGGTAAATTGCTCTTTATAGCCTTTATACGGAGATAAAACGTTTGTTTAGATCTAAACAGCGCCCGCTACCCATAGAGTTAAATCTAGCAAGTTTGCGAAGAAGACTACACAAAGAAAAATTAATAGCAATCGTTCGTAATTTTACAATAAATTTCCGGATTTTCCACATTATCCTTCCCTTGGATTCAAGGGAAACAGACATGTCCTTCTGCGTCTTATAGATAAGGATCTATATAGGATTTAAATTTCATGAAAATCGAGTCAATCATAAAAAATTGCCCGTTTTGTCCCCTTCTATCCTTTTTGTTGTCTAGTTTTGAACGCAGATATATCCTATTGAATCTTCTAGATAAAATTTCTGTAAAACCGGTTCAAACGTTTAGCGTTATTGGCGCAAAAACAAACAAATCTATATGTATATTATCTTGTAGGCCAATTAATGTGGCCATGTCATTCAATAGTACGGCCTCGAAATTTGGTGCTCAGTAAAGGCCAGGATTCACTATCCTTCACAATCGTACGATTTAATCACAAAAAAATTTGACAGAATTCAGACCTACTTAAAAAATCGTTTCAAAATGGCGTTGTAGATGCCACACTATCATACAAAACAAGATTTTGCAACTCCGATCGCATGGAAAAATACTATTTTATGATTTTTTTTTAAAGATTATCAAATCGTACAGAATGTCAAAAAGTCTGTCACACACATACACTTTTAATCCACACTATCATACTTTTTGAGCACACATGCAATTTTTGACAAATCGTACGACTGAGTATGATAGTGAATCGTGGCCTTAAGGCGGATGTTATTGTTAATGTGTCCCACAAAAAATTTTTTATTATTTTATTATACGACAGGCTGTAACAGCGTTTTCGCACTATAGTGCAAAAAGTATAGATCAATTACTCTTTCACACAGCAAGGCACACCAAAACGTTACTCTCGGGACTTTTACGAAGAAAAGTCGACTTCTTGGACTGTGGGCTTCATTCCTTTGGATCTTGTATGTGTGTTTGTCGACAAAAAAAAAACTTGTTAATAATCTCGATTGTATGAGAATATTAAAATTTTGAAAATTTTTCAAACTAAGACCAGCATGCCACCTTTTACAACCGTCTTTTTTTGTAAACAGAGAGAGAGAGAGAAGAGAGATCAATCAAGCATGGTCTGTTATAATTATAGATCTGGCCAGGAATTGACGCTAAAACTAGATTTTATTACAACTTTTTAGTAAATTTTTTAATTTTTTTTTTTGTTTTTACTACAACATAATTTTCTTAAAAAATTTAGTACTAAATTTGATATAAAAGTCTTGAATATTGAAACTAAAAAGTGTTTCAAATAATTACTTCAAGTACTAAATTTTATAAAAAAAAGTTCTCTATTTGTATTAGTTCAATTTCAAATAAAAAGAAACATATTTTTAGTACTTCTTCTTAACACTAAATATAAAAATATGGCACTAAAATTGGTACTAAAAACGTTTAAATCTTAAGTATTGATATTTATCACTTTTTTATTAATTTTTATTATTTCGATTTTAAAACAATTTCTTTTTTAGCACTTAAAAGTGTGTACTTATTTTTAAGTACCAGTTTTAGTACAAAAAAATTACATAAAATAAATAATTTTATAAAAAGGTCTCAGCATTGTATTAATTCCGTTTTAAGTACAAAATGGCAAATTTTCAGTACTATACTTTAAAACTAAATACATAAAATAACACTAAAATTGGTACTAAACTTGGTACTAAACATTCTTAAGTATTGACATTTATCACATTTTTTTTTTTCGTTATTTTTATTTTGTAGATTTTATAATAATTCCTTCATTTTTTCCTACTAAAAGCTTTATATTTATTTTTAAGTATCAGTTTTTAGTACAAAAAAAAATTAAGATTTTTTTTAATAAATTCCAAATTCCAAAAAATCTGTATAATTTCAAATCTTTTTAAAAAATTAACTAAAAAGTCTATAACTAAAAAAAATATATAAATTTCAGTCTATGCAAAGATTATCGGCTGAACAGCAACAACAACAAAACGGTTCAACGACTGAACAAACAACTCATGAACACAATCCAAACGTCGTACCTGATCATAGAGGCAACTTACATGTAACAGTTAAGAAAACAAAACCAATATTAGGTATTGCTATCGAAGGTGGTGCTAATACAAAACATCCGCTTCCTAGAATAATAAATATACACGTGAGTAGACAGACACAAGCAACCAACCAACCAACCATTTTTCCGATGGGAAAAGCAACAATTTAATTTACATATAATTTGTTTTTTTTCGAACAGGAAAATGGTGCAGCATTTGAAACGGGAGGCTTAGAGGTGGGTCAATTAATACTTGAAGTAGACGGCAATAAAGTGGAGGGTCTACAACATCAGGTAAGAGACAAAAATGTATTTATTTAGTGCAAAAATTATTTTCTTTTCATATCATGTTCAGGATGTTGCTCGTCTTATAGCTGAATGTTTTGCAAATCGAGAAAAGGCTGAAATAACATTTTTAGTTGTCGAAGCGAAAAAATCGAATTTGGAACCTAAACCAACTGCTTTAATATTCTTAGAAGCCTAACATTTGCTTGCCCTGCCGGCCACTGATGACCCTTTGGAACAACAGAAACTGGAGTTTCTATATGAATGGGGTATCGATTTAACGACAACGCCAAAACCAATGCCAACACCAATACCACTAACAAGAGCTAAAAATCCACCGCCACTTCCAACACTAACACAACAACAACAACAGCAACAACATTTACATCCATTACACCAACAACAACAACACGAACATTATAGCAATCAGAACAACAACAACAACAATTACATTAACTACAACAATATAAAAACAAATTCGATTACAGCAAACACAACAACTACAACCACAACAACTAACACTACAACCACAACTACAAATACCAACAAACAAACAACTAAATCCTCAGGTATATTTACACCAGCGAACACTCAACAACAACAACAACAGCAGCAACAACAACAAAAACACCACCAACTACAACAAAACTCAACACACCAACAACATCAACATTTACACCACCAACATCAACACCAGGAATCAACTTTAGAAACTTTAACATCACCACTGTCATCCAGTGAACACAACACGCCCACACACCATCACTACACCAACAAAAAGAATTATGATTCCGTTTACCAATAAATTGAAATACAACAACAATAACAACAACAACAAATGTAAATTGAACAGCAACAACAACAAAATGTATGTACTGTATGTTATTTTCCCTTAAAAACTAAAAACAAAAATTTGTGTGCTAAAAGCATAAGCGTGGCAGCCTGATAGAAGCTTTTAAAACAAAATCTCCCCAAAAAACAAGTTACCTGCTTCTGCGCTTATTGTTTCAAAAACCGGTCAATTGTGCTATGCTTATTAATAAAAATCAAAGTCCCGCTCCCGTTACTAATGGCAGTCCTTAGCCCTTAGTTTCCTGCTTAGTATAAAAAATGATATAAAAACTGCTTAGTTAAAATTATATGTTCCGATTTAACTAATCTTTTCCCTTTTACCCAGTTACACTGCTGATTATAAAATATCTGTAGTTATTATTTTATAATTATTTTGCTTATGTATTGCGCATCAGCAGTAAGTGTAATAAGTCCATTAAGGCCTATTAATTATTGTATGAGTTATAGAAGATAATAATTTTATTTTGTTCATATACGATGAAATTAAAAGTTTATTTGAAATGTAAGCTTTATTGCTTTTGCAAATGGGAAAAATAGTTATCAATTTCTCACAGAAAATATTAATATAAATACCCAAAGTAGCGATAAAAAAAACAACTTCACATTGTTAACTTTGTGTTCCAAATTAAACTTTGAATTTGTAAACAATTTAAGTACTAAAATTTTGTACTAAAATTTGTGTACTAAAATTTATTTTAATTTTAAATACTGCTTCTTAATGTTAGCATTATAAGTCAATGCTAATAAGGTATTGCTAAACTCTTAACACCAAAATTTTATAGTACTAAATTTAAAACGTTAGAAGCGAAATCTTGGTATTTAAAATCAAAATCAGCATGTTAAGAACTTGAAATTGGTTATCAAGACTAATAAAAAAGCAGATTAGTTTTTATAGTTAAAAGTACTTGGTATTTAGTACTTAATTTTTAGTAAATAATTTAACTATTGACTTTTCAATACAAAATATTTGATATTAAATTCTATTAATATCAAATATTTGATATTAATTAAGTTAAATATTTTTAGAACAATATTTTTAGTGCATTATTTTTCAATTCATTCATTTAAACAATTTTTAAATTGACTCAACTTTTAGTTCTAAATTATAAGTAACATTAAGATCTAACATTTAGATCTAAAATTATTTTAAATTGTAATAAAATTAAAGCAATTGAATTAAAGTGCTGCAAATTAAACACTAATTTTCATGTGCATAATAAATAAAATTTATTTGAAATGTATTTTAGAATTAATTTTAACTGATTTTTTTTTCTAAAAAAATTCCATTAAACTTTATTTATTATACGGATATAGGCATTACTATTTAGTACTTAGCAGAAATATTTTATAACAAATTTTTGGTAAATAATTTACCTATTTGAGTACAAAATTGGTTATTCTTAATCCCAAATTAAAGTTTCAGAAAAGTGCCTAATTTGTGTTATTTATCTTTAGATACTTATTTTTAAGTTATTTAATTTTTCAACTAAACTTTTAGTACTTAATTATAGGTACAAAATTTAATGGATCTAAATTTTTTTTAAATTGCAATAAAAAATAAAACAATAAATTAAATAAATACTAATGCCTATATGTATAATAAATAAGACTTACATTAAATTTTTTTAGTACAAATTATGAAGGTCTTATTCGTAAAGCTTTTGAAAGAACTTAAATTTTTTACTGTTATAAAATATGCATAAATTTTTTCCGGTTATTATAAAATATTATATTTTGTGTTATAATCATTTTATGAAATGATATTAAAATTTTAGTTTAAAAAGTTTAAGTACTACTTTTTAGTAATTACTTTTAAGTACTAAATATTTATTACTAAAATTTATATTTTCCTATACCTTTTAGTACTTACTTTTAAGTACTAAATATTAAGTTATTAATGTATTTATTAATAATAGTTATTAATTTGGTTTAACATTTAGTACTAAATATTAAATTATTAATTTAAAAATATAATGTTTAGTACTAAACTTGAAGTACTAACTTAATAAACTTATGTTATTTATTTAAATTTAAACAGTTTTAAAATATATAAAAAAGTGAGTGGTAAATAAAGTCTAGTACTAAATAAAGTATAACTCCACATAAAATCTAGTACTAAAAGTGGATTTTCATACCCATTATCACATGGCATAAAAATTTAACTAGTTTATATTTTGTTTTTAAAACTGTTATTTACTACTAACTAAAGTCAAGTACTAAAAGAGCATTTTGAAAATTTAAGCACTTTATATATTGTTCTAGAAACTATTATTTACAATGAAATTTGATGAGAAATTTGAAAATAAAGTCAAAAAGCCTTTGTACTAAAAATTAAGTACTTACCTATATTCATATGAATAATAAAGAAAACTATTTGAAATATTTTTTTTAAATAAATTTTCTACGAAAAATTTGTTCTAAAATAAATTTTAAGTAGTTTTATTTATTTATGACCATAGTTATAATAAAAAACAAACTTATTTTAGAACTAAGTTTGTATTAAAAAATTTGTTCTAAAAAAAGTTTGAAATATATTTTTTTATTACGCTTAGGGGTATTCATATGTAATTATAAAAACTAAATATTAATGGCTGTATGCAAAAGTAAAACTCCTATATTTATAAAAAATAAAATATATTTGAAAGAAATATATTTGAAATTTTAGAACAAATTTTTTGTTGTTTTAAACACATTTCAAATAAGTTTTATTTTTTGTAAATATGGGGCTTTCAGTTTACTTGTATTGTATTTTAGAACAATAAGTTATATGAAAATATTGTTCTGGAACGATGTTTAGGTAAACTTCAGATTTTCAACTTATGTTTTAGTAAGCTTTACAACATTTATTATCTTGTTTTTAGAATCGAATCTGCAGCGGAAACATTTGTAATAGCAGTGTTAGATTTCGTACACTTTGTTCAGTTAAAATTTAGTTTGATAGGCCTTTTTTAATTTTTTTTTTTTTTTTTTTTTGTTAAAGATTTCAGTTAAAATTATTTTTTTAAGTTTAAAATTTTATTAAAAAAATGTTATTTAAAAAAAACTAAAGCTAAGCAGTAGAATGTTAAAAAGCTGTACTTGCTTTTAAGTGAAAAAGCTTCACACCAAACTTTATCAAAAAAAAATCAAAACACTGCCAATAAAAAAAAAGAATTTTTTATATTGTAGTATCCCAACCAGTAGTAATTGTACGGGCTCATAACATCCGATTCTTAAACCTACACTTTTCCCAAAATTAAAACATAATCTGTTTAAAGTAGTCAAAGAATAATTATTTTATGTTTTATGTTCTTTTAAAGATTTTCTTCTTTATGTTTATATTTTACTACTATAACACTAAAAACAAGAACACTAAAAACTAAATATAACCCACCTAAGAAAACTACATAAAATACCACAAGCGTAAATTAAAAACAAAAACGAAAAAAAAAATACAAAACAAATTATTAAGTAACGACTTTTAAAAAGTAGACACCCTATAAAACATGCAGTAGAACCGATATCAGAAGCTATAAACAAACATACATAACTATCACATAACACACACAGAAACCCACACTTATACACTAAAAAACATGCATATACACAGTACAACTAGTAGACATACTTACATACATATAAAAATTGATAAATAAAAATTATATAAATAATTAATTAAAAAGCATCATTATTATAATTATAAATGTTCAGCTTATTTACTAAACAAAATAACTACAACAACAACAAATACAACAACAACACTTTAAACAAAAACCATTAAATAAAATATAAATTAACCAAATTATAGATAAAATTTTACAAAATACAAAACAAAAATAATAAAAAAAAAATGTATTAGTACAATTATGCACCGCGCGCCACTTTTAAAAATCGAGTTACTACACCAACAACAACAACAGCAACAAAAAACTAAAGTAATTTACAACAAAATATTTGCAACAATTACATTGATTTAATTTCTACTAAAACAAAAAAAAAGAAAATATTTCACTTGGTAAACGAGTTATAAAACAAAACTAAATTTCAAAAAAAACCAAACTCAAAATACTACATATTTTAACAACAAAGGCTGGAAAAAAGAAGAAAAACAATAAAAAAAAATTATTGAAAAAATATTCTACATAAAAAAAATTACAAAAAAGCTTAAAAACAAAGGTTGATTGGCATTAAAGTTTATAGCAGAAAAAAAATATTCAAAAAAAAAACGTTAAAGAAAGCCGACAGGGCGCGATTTTTCCAAAACAGCAAAATGAAAAAACACGCTACTATTTATTTCAAATAAAAGAAACCGCTAAACTATTGTAAAATGAACTCTCTCTCTCTCTCTCTGTCTCTATCTTACTCTGTCACCTACTTACTTACGTACTCTTTCTAATAATGTATAGTAACAACAAAAAAAAGTTTTAATTAAAAGCTCAATAAATTTTTACTTAAACCTTAATTATTATTAATAATTTTTTTTTTATAATTTAGTTTTTGTTTTTTTTTTTTTAGTTTTAGTTTTGTTATAATATAACTACGCTTTTTTACCTACAACAGCATTAACAAATTTAATAAAAATATATGTACAGTTACATTTGTAAAATATTATTAAAAAAAATAGTTAAAAAACAAATCAATTATTTTTTCTAGCCGCTTTAAATTATCCTGAACAACAACAAAAATCAATTAGTTTCAAAAGCAAAGCATAAAAACATAAAACAAAATTAAAAAAAACCCTGGTTGTAAACATTTTAAGAAATAGAAATTTTAAACAAAATTAAAATATTATTTTTTGCTTGATGTTTTTGTAAAGAGTTCATTTTTAATTTATATAAAAAAAAAATTCGAAATTAATTGAAAATTTGTTGAGTTTTCAGCTGGGCAGGATTGATAATAAAATGACAAAAAAAGAAAAATCTCATATTTAAGAAAACATAGATTTAAGCTACTGAATTGTTTGAAAACTGTTAACAAAAAAAAAAACACACAAACTTACCCATGTGTTTGCCAGACTTGGGGGAATTTAATTACAATTAAAATTACAGGTAATGTGTAATTGCATATTCTTAGTTACACATTGCAAGTAATTGTAATTTAAATCAGCGATTAAAGTCAATTACAACTACCTGTAATTTGTAATTGAGCATATTCAATTACACATTACATGTAATTGTAATTGGAAATTTTTATTAAGAAATTGTAAATAAAAAATGTCAATTACATGTAAGTTATTATAATTGAAAAAATTCAATTATAATTACTTGTAATTGAAATAATTCAATTATAATTACATGTAATTGTAATTGAAAATATTCATGTAATAAAAAATTATTAAGAATGTAATTTAACTTTGTTAAATTTTAAGTAATGATTATTTCCTAATTACAATTACAATTACTTGTAATTTGTAATTGAGCATTTTCAATTACTCATTACATGTAATTGTAATTGGAAATTTTATATTCCTAACAATTTTTTATTACATGTAATTATAATTGAATTTTTCCAATTACAATTACATGTAATTATAATTGAATTTTTCCAATTATAATTACATGTAATTATAATTGAATTTTTCCAATTATAATTACTTACATGTCATTGGAATTTGAATTGGAAATTTTTAATTAAATTTTTTTTAATTACAAATAGCATGTAATTGAAAAAATCA
This sequence comes from Phasia obesa, assembly GCA_949628195.1. Taxonomy (NCBI): domain Eukaryota; kingdom Metazoa; phylum Arthropoda; class Insecta; order Diptera; family Tachinidae; genus Phasia; species Phasia obesa. The sequence continues at coordinate 145,164,091 of OX451217.1, read as the reverse complement.
TCAATAAAATTATAAATAGTTGAATGTAATTGTAATTGTAATTGAAAAATTCCAATTATACTGCACAGTGGGACAGAATTAAAATATTTTGGAAATAATTCAATCATTTGTAAAAGGCTAATAAGATTGCTCTGAACATAAGCATAGCAGAGTAGCATCTGAGCTTAGGTTTTAACGCTGGATACCATTCACTTACCAGGGGTGGCGCTATTTGATCTTACAATTGGGATCCTTGCACCTTATATTATTTTTATAACTTGGCATTTCCCCAATATTTTTGTTTGCTGTTCGAATTCTATCTGTAAATTATATCCTAAAATTAACGTGTTATACGTATTAGGTCCAGTTATTTCATAATATTGAGTGCAATTTTCAAAAAATCTTTCAGTGGACTGTTGGCGTCCTGCAACTTTTAAATTGTACCGCCTTAACGATAAAAATGTGGTTGCCATGGGGACCTGAGCCATGAGCATATGCTAGCAATTACTAAATACTGCGCTATGAGCAAAAAGGCAGACAGTTACCAGTCGACAGTCTGAAGTCACTAAAGTCAAGATTAAAGGCTGGTTATAGCACGTGTCTTGATGGAAATAAGGTTGCTGTAAATTACATTTAGGTTGCCTATAATCATAGAGGGCGGAGGGGGGTCGAAAAGGGATTCATTAAGAAAGTGGTCCGCCTCGATATTCCCCTACATCAAAATAAAGTAATAATAAACCAAACATTTTTTATTAACAAAAAAAACACAGATTTTTCATTAGTACTAGGTGTCTCTAACCCAAGGTTGCCTTGATCCAGTTTTAGGCTACAAAATGAAAATATATTTATATTGAACTCGGTTTTCGAGATTACCATGTACCTTTTCTTTTCTCTGAATTCGTTTTTAAAAAAACACATAACCTTCTTGACAATTGACTCAGCCCTATAATATACCTGTATTCTCGATATTTTGCTCTCTGGCTCATAGTTTTTATAGCAGACATGGCTTTTTAGCACTTTTAGATAATAATCTCGAACCTGCAAACCGTACACTGATAGACTAGCAGCCATTGTTTAATCGTTATCGGCAATTTTGCGGCTTATCCGCAGTCATTTCCGCGAATAATCGGTAGTTTACTGTATATTTAAATCTTTTTAGCCCTATAAAACAGTAGCCTTTTTGGATCTTTAAATATAGTATGGCATTGCTTTCAAGTAAACATAAACCAGTACCATAGTGCCACTAAAAACCTGAATTGGTAACCACATACCTCAACACTGGTTTGTTAGTATACAGCAACAATGAAACTGTAAAGAATTTAATATTGAACTGTAGCAAACCCATATGCACACAAACGATAATACAAAATCAAACAGCAGCAAAATAAAGTGAAAAACATTCGTGTATAAGAAAACTGTAATACAAAAAAAAAAACGTCTAAATACTATTAATACAAAAGAAACAGCCCAAAAGTATGCTGCAAGATAGCTTACAAATAAATACCCTACCATTTATTTGTATATTTTGTTATTGTCAGCCAGTGTTTAAAAAGCTAATAGCATTTAAGCAAAAGTAGTAAAATACCGATTTTGCGATAGCTTAAATACAAATCAAAATCGCAAAACCTAAACAAATTTGGAAAATTTGTTTTCTTAAATAATTTTTTTTATAATTTTGCCCAGCTTGTTATGAGTGTGATGGAAAACCTAAATTACCATTTAAAGAAAATTATTGAAAACAACTTTGTTGACTACTTAAACTTTTGGTTAAAAAGACTAAAAAAAACCTAAAACTTTGTTAAACTTTTTAAACAAAAAAAATTTAATAATTATCAAAAATATACTTATAAAAAAACAAGAAAAATACCAAAAAAAAAATTTGTTGAATAATATGTAAAAAAGTTACATTTTGTAAGTGTATAAATAAATAAAATTAACATCTAGTACCTTTTCTTTTTTGAGAATTTAATAAAAATTTAAAAAAAGGAAAATAGTTAAAAAAAATCCTTAAAAAAAATATTAAAAAATTTAAAAATTAAAAAAAACTAATTGGAAAAATTTTTGAAAAAAAAAAACAATTTAAAGCTAATTTTAATTAGGTGTAGTTAAATTAAGTGTTTATTAATGAACAGAAGAAATTATATAAATTGAAATTTGTTGTGACTTTAAAATTTATGTTGACAAAATTAAAAAAAAATTAATCTTCTTGCAAATGAAAAAAATTGGAAACCTTTAGAAACACCCAAAATTCAAAAATAAAATGACTAATTAAGTTTACTTTTAAAATATGAAAAATAAGCCATTTTATAGTTTTATTTATTTTTATATTTTTATGCCCCTATTCCTAATAAATAAAATTTATTTGAAATGTATTTTGGAACAACTTTTGTATGAGACATTTGTTTTAAAATAGATTTCAAATATACTTTATTTATTATGAATGGGTTAAATAATGGATTAAATAATTATTAATTAATATTATTTTATATTTTTATAATTTTTATTTTATATAATTTTCTGATTTTTGCCGAGTGAGTTTTGTATTGAAATATTATTTTAACGTTGCCTAAGAGTATTTACGCATATCGCTTAAGTGACGACCTTCTTCAACTTGTCTTAACATAAGTTTAATTCTGTTTTTTTATATGTATGTAGTTTGACTTTTGTTAAGACATGTTGATGGCTAATGAAGACGGGGGTATTGAACCGTTAACATTGCCAGCAGCCTTGAGATTTCTTTTAAAACAATACGGCCATATATTCCCAGCTAACTGGGTAATACCCAAAAATTTTGTTTTTAATAGTGTCAAGCTTTACAGCAAGAGCCCCCACGCAAACTCCTAAGAGTCTGTGAGCACATACACAATCTCAACGAGAATCTCACACAGAGAACAAAACATGTAAAAATTTTAAATCAGTAGCATACCAGCTTTTAACAAGAAAGCTTTATATCACTTTGCTAAACATTTAGCAAACTAATGCATTTTCATTTTAACCACTTTTTTTAGTTGGTGACCACCTCTCCTTTACAGCGACATATTCTACCTTGGAGACATCCAAAACGGATCGAGTCCTGGCCAGTCCATTCGAATATTTAGTACCAAAGAAAATTCTATGTATAGGAATCTAATATTAGGAGAATTCAGCTTGACGAGCCAAACTGAGATTGGCCTAGAGGTTTTTCAGAAAGTTGGTTGGTTGGTTGGTTTACGTGGCAGCTTGCTCCGCGCAATATCTCAAATAGAAACAAGTGATTCTGTTTTGACACCACCCCACTACAACAAACAATAAAGCCGATCATCATGTGGATCCTAATGCTGTGGCGTTGAAATATCTATTCACCTAGGTTGGTTCACCTAGATTGGTTTTTGATAACTTGGAAAAGTCGTTTATTATATTTGCTTTAAGAAATATAAGTCTAGAAGAATGGAGAGCCGACAAGTTACCGTTTCTTCTTCTTATTATTATGGGGAAATCCCAGTCTATAAGCAAGTGTCGCGATCACCCAATGACCCTTTAGCACAGCCAACAACCTTAATATGGCCTTCCCATATTTTTTTTTACGTAAGACTCTGATCAGGATTTATATCGAGTTATTTGTCTTGTGATAGTTCAGGTATCTTTTGGCTATTCACGCAGTATGAATGTTTTTTGAGTAAATTTCTTCTCCATCTCTGCTTGTAAATATTCTGATGCTACTTGGGGACTTTCGTTGATGTTTCAAAAACTGTATAGTCAGTAAATGTCGATGTGTGGGACTCGGTTGCTAGTTGACATACCCGAAGTATACAGCAAGTAAAAATTTACTCCCTATACATACAGAAAAAAAAATTTGCACCAATTAAAGGTTTTGATTGGTTTCAGATACAACTTTAATTTAATTTTTAATTAATTCAATTATTTACTTAATTGAAATATTATTTAATTCATTCTTAATTAATTATATAATTGAGTCAATTAAAAAATTAATAAAATTTGTATCTGAAACTAATTAAAAATACGAGCAAAAAAATTTTTCTGTGTACCACTTCGAGCTTTCATACGAGTCTGAGTATAAAATATCAGCGTAAGAAATTAATTTTATTTATTTTTGTTAAGAACCAGATTTTTTGAGTTCGAGACTAAATTTTAGTACACCGAAAAAAATTTTTTGCGCCAATTAAACTTTTTAATTAGTTTCAGATACAGTTTTCATTAATTTTTTGATTGCTTTAATTATATCTTTTATTAAGAAAAAACAAAACAAATTTTTAATTGAATAAATAACTAAATCAATAAAGCATTGGATTACACTTTTGTCTGAAACTAATTAAAAGCTTTAATTGGAGCAAAAAATTTTTTCTGTGTATAAAATTGTAACATTCAAATTTTTGTTTATATATTTTTTTTATTTAATAGCTTGCTATTAACCCGTATTATAATTTTTTTATTGTTAAAAAAAAACTTTAAAAATTCTAAATTAAATTAATGACTTATATATAATTTTTTAATAAAACTTTTAAAATATTTATAAAAAAGAGGATTTAAAATTATAAAAATATTAAGAATTTTTTATTAAATCATTTTGAAATTTTATCAGACATGTGTAAAATAAAGACAAAAATTAATTCAAACTCATTAAATATAAAAAAAGTAATGCTGTTGTTAATAACTTAAATTAAAAAGCCCTCAAAAATAATAGTTTATAAATAAAAACTACAACAAAAAACTATCTATCAACATTACAGGCATTATAAAAATTTACCTAATAAAAAACAAGGCTTAAACTAACAACAACTTAGGCTTATAAACTAAATAGAAACAAAGAAAAATTGTATAGTTAAAAAAAAACACTTCCCCTTAAAAACTTAAATAACTTTAACTAAAAAAATTAGATAACTTTGATTTTTATAAATAAAAAAAAAAACTAAACCGTTGTAAATAATGTGTAAATCAACTTCATTCAAAAGAAATTTATAAAAACAATGCTTGCAATTTTTTTTTTAAATTTTAAATTTTACTTCAAATTTTAAGTCTTGCTTGCTAAAACTTGTGTTTGCTTCTAATTTAAAACCTCTAGTTTTATTTGTATTTTTAAAGCTTTATTTTAAAATGATTTTACTACAAGCTTTTTTTTATTTTCCTTAAAAAAACACAAAAATGTCTCCTGTAACAGGTTGTGAACTTAATTGACAATCGTTTGTGTTGTTACCTACACAATACAAGCAAAAACAACAAACAGGTCTTTTACTTACAAAAACAAATTAAGAGCTTGAAATAACAATATTTTGCCAAAAACTATGAAAAAAGACTATTCAACAATAAACAGACAAAAAATATATATTTAATTTTTGCCTTGTAGACAAATAAAACTAGAGGAGCTTGTTTCTTATTGAGAATATTTGTTTAAAAGCTTTTAAAACCTACAAAGCTTAACAAAAAAAAACAATAAAAAACAACTTTTAAAATATCTTATAATTTTATTAAAAACGGTTTACCATAAAGCTTTTAAAAAATAAATATTTTTTAGCATTATTTACATTGATAAACTAAATTGGGTTAGCTGTGCTAAATTATTTACGCTTGCTTAAGATTATCTGTTTTGTCGCCTTGCTGTTCATAAACAATGGATAAATTACAAATGACTACAAAAAGCTTTGAAGAAAACATTAAGATTTTATTCGCAAAATTTTTTAATTGTAAAGATTTCAAAAAAGACTCAAAAATTCTTTTCACATTAAATATGAACTTGCAAAAGCTTTCCAAAGGCTTTAAGTAACATTTTCAAAGTTTTGTTCATTGTACATAGCTTAAGGCTTCAAATAATGAGCCCCAAACTTTAAGTAATTTATGAAACTACATTAGTTCAAAATTCAAAATGCTTTTAAAAATACATAATATAAAAAAGCTTTTCAAAAACCTAAAAAAAAATTTTAAGTTTTGATTTCAGATTTTAGAAGTATTTATAAAATTAAATGTCAATTTAATGTTAATTTTAATTTAAAAAAAATCCTACAAATTTCTTCAATATACTTATAAAGCTTTACAAGAAGTGATAGCGATATCAACAATCTTGATATCGCTTTCTTAAAGTTTCGATATCAGTCTTCTATTAATTTTTCCATAAAGCGTTTGTAAATAATCGTTAATATTTAATTTCTTTCGTTAGTTAAGGGTTCAATCAAGGCTTATCTATTTAATTAGTAAAAGCAGTCAAGCAACCGATATTATATTTTTATATATAAACTTTTTTGCTTACAAATTTCAGGCTCAACATGATAAAAATTATTTCAAATATCAAACACAGCTACTGCTATTACCTGTTAAATACATATGACTTGTTTTCAATCTAAAATGTTGTCCACGATTTCTTATAACTTCTTAAAGCTTTTAAAAAGCTTAATGATTTTAAATATTTTGTTTTTTAATGTCAAACACAGCTACTGCTATTACCTGTTAAATACATATGACTTGTTTTAAATATAAAATTTTATCCACCATTTCTTAAAATTTCTTAAAGCTTTTAAAAAGCTTAACGATTTTAAAGATTTTGATTTTTAATTTCAAACACAGCTACTGCTATTACCTGTTAAATACATATGACTTGTTTTCAATCTAAAATTTTATCTACGATTTCTTAAAATTTCTTAAAGGTTTTAAAAAGCTTAACGATTTTAAAGATTTTGATTTTTAATGGGTGTGCTTTCTTAATGTTTTAAAACTGCCTTATTTCTACATAATACCTCTCTAAAGCTTGTTTAAGCTCTTTAAAAGCTTTTTAAGAAGGAACAAGCTTAATAAAGCTGTGATGATTATACTGTTTTCTGTAATAAATTTGTAATTTGTATGAAAAGCACAAAGCTTTTGGAGTTATTTCTATAAAAAAGTTTCCAACACATAAGCTTTTAAATTTTTAAGAGCTTTACTTTATATATATGGAGTTTTAATAAATATTCTTTTAAAAATAAGATTTAAGTCTTTAATTAAAATATTTAATTTTGTATTATTTGTTTTTTTTTTAGACATTTTTTTTTTTTTTTTTTTTTTTCATTGTAAAACTTTAACTCCGCTGGATTTGAGCTTTTGCAGCTTTTTATTGATTATGCTTTACCGTATTTTTGTTATTTTGTTTTAATTATATTTCTGATTCTGCAAAAATTCAGTAAATTTCAAACATAAATTTACCTAATGAAAAAAAAAAATAATTTCTACCATTTAAACCAAATTTACGTGCCACATTAAGATTTTAGAGCAAACAAGTGAACGGCTTTTAAGTAAAAGTCATTAATAATTGTACAGTAGACGTAAATTCTGCTTTAAATCTCACTTTTCTTAAAACATGTAAAAGAAAGAAAAAAAAAAGATTATTAGAAAAAAAATAAACTGCACAGTGGGTTGGAAAAAAAAATAAAAAAAAAATATTTGTTTTTAAGTTCAAACAAATTTAAAGCATAATTGCTATGAAGTGACATTTCTTTAAAAGGAAACATATTTTAAATTCCCAAAATCTTAGGGGATATAAAGAGGGGTGTGATATAATGACAACAGTTGGTGGGGCAGTGAGCGGATATTAAACACAAAATTTTACCCCTAACTTCTAAGTAATGCTAATACAATATCTTCACTAGTTTTCGAGTTATAAACCATTAAACATAATCAAAAGATGGAAACTACGTTTGTTTATTTCTTTCCCCCTTTGAAAAAGTGGTAAAAGACAACATACTCCCGGGGGACATCCTAACAGAGATTAAAAAAATACATTCAGAAAAGTGTTTCGCCTCTTAAAATTTCAAGACATAAGGGTGTTTGTCAAAAATTGCTATAATTTCAATGGTAGTTGGGGGTAATAGGCGATTATACTCTTATTCATCAGGTAACTTGTGCTGAAGCTCCTCCAACTCCAATTTTTTAAATAGTTTTTGAAAATTAAATTACAAACCTTGCCTAGAAAAAAAGTCTTGTTTTTTAAAACATTAAAAAAAATGCAACTCCCCTCAACTCTATGAAAAAATCAGAATTATACTTCCACCTAATAGCTAACGCCAGTTGAAACCTCTAGTCTAATATCTCCACTAGTTTCTGAGATATAAAGCTTTTAAAATAATATTAATTTAATGTAAGTTTGAAAAATTTATTTTTGTAAAGATAGTTTTTCACAAATCATTTAAAAGTTGTTTGAAACCTTAAAACCAAATATTAATAATAAAAAATTGGACCTTTTTTAACAAAGAAGATAAAATTTTGAATATTAAACAAAAATTTGTAAGTAAATTTTTTAGCAAGCTTTTAAATTATGAAAAAAAATATATATTAACATGAAATGAAAACACCATTGGATTTTAGGATTTTATTTACTCATTTAGATGACAAAATTATGATAAAAAATATAACAGCGAGCTATACATTTATTAACAAAAAATTAGATTTTTTAAGCAAAAAAAAATATATATACATACATATATAAATATAAAATAATATTAAAACTAAACAACTGTGTAAATTAATTTTAAATATAATAAAAAAGTTTAAAAAATATATTAAGTTTAAAAATAAAAAAAAAAACAACAAAAAAATATATAAAATATAGATATATATAAAAAATTTGAAAAAAAAATTTAAAAAAATAAAATTTATATAATTATATAAATAGTATTCATAAATAATATATTACTTATAATTTCATTAATTAAAAAAAATCATATTGCATTAGCATAGCAAATATAAAAAATATAAATATATAAATAAATAAAAAAAGACATGCTGATTTATTATTAAAAATATATATATTATTATTAATTATTAAATTAAAGAAATGTTTAATTAACGGCTAAAATAATATTGTCCTTAATATTTACATATACATACATTAATATAAAAACAACAACAAAAAAATATATTAATAATTATGAAAAAATAAGAAAAAAGAATGATATTATAAAAAAGACAACAACAAAACAAGAAAAGAAGAGAACATTAATAAATTGTTTTTAAAAAAATAAAAAAAAAAAACTGCTTTTATTCAAAAAGATGCACAATGGGTTGGGAAGAAATTTTTATGTTAAAGTAAATTTTCTATTTCATATATAATTATTTAAATCAAACAATTCCACTTTTTGGACTACCCTAGACTTTATTTGGTGAATTCAATCAATTACGTCTTTAGAGTTTAAATTTAAGTAATAATAACAACGCGAGTCAAATTTCCATGACTTACATCTAATTTGAATAGGCGCCTTAAAGTATGTGTAAAATTGAAGACACAACAAAAACAGTTTCAATTAGATAAACCATACCAGAGGCGTCTCTAAATTAAAGTGATCAAATTACAGCAATTTTTTATTTATCTAAAATATCACGCATGGTTTGAATTTAATGGAAGGCGTCTTAAAAAAATATTTATAAAATAATAAATTAATTATTTCGGCTTAAGTTCTTAGTTATAAAGAGATAAAGAAAAATTAGATACCAGCAAAGCAGAATGCATTTTCTAGACAGCTACGTCCGTCATCAGTACTCTTCGTATCGATCTACCCGGTAGTGTCATTTGTTATTAATTTTCTATTTAAACAAACTTATCAAAGAAATAGAATCTGAAAATTTTTTTAATTTTACATTATATTTCATAGAAGATAGAGCTTTATCTCTTTATAATTAAGAACTTAAGCCTAAATAATTAATTTATTAATTCAAAAATAGTTCAAATAAAATTCATATTATTTATAAAATATATAATCAAAATCTAATTTAGAACAAATTTTTCATACAAAAGTTCTTCTAAAATTCATTTCAAATAAGTTTTATTAACTATGAATATGGGTAACAGTATAGAATTTATCTTTTAATTTAATAATTAATAACAGTTTATAAATTATAACTTTAGAAATTAAAGTTAACGTGCATTTAATGCAACTTTAATTAAAATACGTTAATGCGTATTCCATTATGGACGCCAAATAATTCGATAACTATCGACAGAATTGCAGTTTTCTGTGAAATTATTACTAAAAGTTTAAAACAAAAATAAACAAAATAATTTGTATGTTTTCGATAACAATAAAAAATATGATAAAAATATAATATTCTGCGAAAATTTAATTTAAAAACAATTAAAAATATTGATTAAAAATTCTATATTATCACCAGGATTTCCATTAATATCACTAACAGTCGAATTATTGTAGAAAATATATCAAAATCGCATTTTTATCGATTGCAGTCGAAAATCAGTGAAAACTTAACTTCTTATCGCTATTTTACGAAATTCTTCTATAAAAATTTCAATGTATCGATTACTATCGAAAGTATTGTATGAAAATTTATATGTTATGGATAACAATCGCCTATTTTCTCTTTACATTGCAATATTATCAAAAACAATCGAAAAATTTCTTTAAAAATTGCAGTATTATTGATATAATGCAAAAATCTTGTACTTCAATATAAATATTGGTGATAAACAATCAAAAATTTTCTATTAAAACAGCAATAACAGCAAATAATTTTTTATAAAATCTTCAAAGTTATCGAGAACAATTAGGAATTTTCTGTTGAAATTTTAATGTTATCGACAACAAACGATATCGAAAAAAATTTTGATATTTCTATCAAAATTTTTTTATAAAAATTACATATAACACATTTTCGTGTTATATCAACATTAAATAAATTTTGTTAGTAACATACAAACAAGTTCTATTAAAATTGTAATAATAAACAAAAAATTTTATACAAAATAAATATTATCGCTAACAATTGAGAATTTTCTATTGAAAATTAAATTTTATCGATAAAAAATGAAAACGTACAATAGAAATTTTAATTATGTCACTAAAAAACGAACATAATATATATATAAAAAAAGTTTCTTTGCTTTGATTAAAGTCTATGACAATTTTAAAGTTATCGATAAAAACAAAGATTTTCTTTAAAAAAAATGTTGTAGATAATAATAATTTTGCTGTGAAAATTTAAATCTAAGTGATACCAGTAAAAAATTTTCTATAAAAATTCCAACGTTTTCGATTACAATCTAATATTTTGTTTGAAAATTGCAAATCTATCGACAACACTCGACAATGTTCAATAAAATTTAAAGTTACCGATAACATTCGAAAATGTTCTTATGTTCTATAAAAATATCGATGTTGTCACTAAAAAAACGAACATAGTAATTAAATAAAGTTTCTTTGCTTTGATTACAGTCTATGAAAATTTCAACGTTATCGATAAAGAGAAAGATTTTCTTTAAAAAAATATTGTAGATAATAATTTTGCCGTGAAAATTTCAATGACAACATTAAAAAGTTTTCTATAACAATTCCAACGTTATCGATAATAATCGGATCTTTTCTTTGAAAATTGCAAATCTATAGATATCAATCGAAAATTTTCGTTAAAATTTAGTTGTCGATAACATTCGAAAAATCTCATTGAAAATTACCAATTATTTAAAATAAAAACTCAAATGTTTTAACAAAAATATCGATGGCGATAACAATCGAAAAGTTTCTACAAAAATTTTACTTTAGTCGATTACAATAAAAAATTGTTTTAGAAAAATTCAATATTGTCGATACAGTCTAAAATTTTCTATAAAAGTTTCGATAATAATCGCACAATTTCTATAAAATTTAGAATGTTGTCCACAAATATTGAAAATTTTCTGTAGCAATTTAAGTGTTATTGCTAATAACCGATAATTTTTCTTAAATATTAAAATGTTATAGATAACATTAAAGTGTTATAGATAACATTAAAATGTTATAGAAAACATTAAAATTTTATAGATAACATTAAAATGTTATAGATAACATTAAAATTTTATAGATGAATGTTAATTCAATGAAAATATTGCTATGGGTAACTATAGAACATTTTTCATGAAGATTTCAATATCATCGATAACAAAATTTGTTTAATATATAGCTCTATCTATAGTTATAGTTATTTGCTATCGATAACAATTATTTTTTCTTTGCATTTATGTTTTATTTCAAATTATTGAGAACATTGAAACATTTTCTATGAAAATTAAAAATTTTTTGGATAATAATCGAATTTATCTATACAAATTACAATGTTATCGATAACAATTGAAAAAAAACTGAAAATTTGAATGGATAAAAAATCCAAAGTTGTTGGTAATTATCGGAAATTTTTTTTATAAAGATCTCAATGTTATCGATAACAACCGAACACTTTCTTAATATACAGTGCCATGGATAACAATTGATTTCATTTTCAATATTTGTGATATAAAAAACGTAATTTTATTATTTTAATTTTAGAAACTTTTTTAGCGAATTTCTTGACATATGTTTCTAATAACAAATGTCATTTTCTTAAAAAAAAAATTTAGGGGTTGTTAACAACAATTATAGATTTAAATCCATATTCATAAGAATACTTATGATGTAATAAAAGATTATTAAGAACAAATTTTTTTGAAATTTTTTTATGTATAAACCTTTTTTTTAATCAAAAATATATATTTCAAGATTTATCTGATAATTAACGTGTTTTTTAGAAATCATAATGCCTTTTTTTAATATTAATGACTTTCATTAAGACGTATTGCACTTTAATATTCCCCCTTTTTAAAATTCTACAACTACCACCTTTTAAGCCAAAATACTAACATTTTTTATTTAATTTAATTCATTTAAACAAATAGACCAGTTTTTCATGTTCATTTACATTTCTAAGTTTCTAATAAACAACAACACAACCACCTGTCGATGAAAGAAAAACAAATCAGTTTGTTTTTAAGACTCTTAACGACAACATTAAATTAAAAAAAATAAATAAAATTCCAATGCCTTTAACAAAATCTTGCTTAAGTGCGCGTGATCAACAAGTGTTAGAATCCATCTTTAATCCATTGGAATTGACGTCCACATTAGATGCAGCTTTTATAAATTCTGACTCCACAGAACTGCGGCTGGATAATGACGAGGAAACTAATTGTGCCGCAGAGGTATTAAATCAATCGAAACAGCTAGAAATAGAAGCTGTGAAATTGGCCGAAGAGCAAAAACTAGAAGAAGCATTGAAAAAATTCTTGGTTGCCTTAAAACTTACCCCCAAAAGAGCTTCAATATATAATAATCGTGCCCAAGCACTAAGAATAGCTGGACAAGATGAGGGTGAGTGAAATATAAAGCACTAAACTTGAAAAATTGGTCTGTAAAGAGAAGATTTATTATTTTTTTTGTTGTTGAATGGGAATTTTTCAAAGAAAATTCCCTTTGGTTTGTGACAACAATACCCTCGTTAAGTCTTGACACAAACCTAATAGATGAAAACCTTGCAGTAACAGTAAAAATAGTTGGCAATACTAAACTAACAAGACCTACAATTTGAGGAATTGAAAAAAGATGTGTTATCGATGATGACTATTATAAAATAATTTCATACCATAAAAAAGTTTTCTCGCGTAAAACCATGTTATTGAAAATTTTACCAATATTTTGTAGAAAATTTTATAATAACGATAATAGTGCTGGAAATTTCTACTACTTTTAATTACTTGATGAAGGGAATCGCAATAAACCCGAGTGGATGTGCCATTACTGGCACAAACCTTCTTAATCTAAACTAATTAGTCGATACTACTCAATACTACTGGGTATATAATAGTGCAAAATACATCCGTTTACATGTTCAGCCCAATTATGAATATTCCTCGAGAAATTTTTCCCTTCCCAATGTTTTGTTCCCGGGAAAAATCTCCCTTATTCTAATCTCCCTGGGAGTAGCAAAAAAGAGGAGTAGAAAATCGGAAACAGCTGTTTTTCTTTTGACATTTTATTTCAAGTTTAATAATAAAAAAAAGTAAGAGTGCTATATTAGGCCATTCCGAATCTTATATAACCTTCACCATACTAATGTTAAATATTCCTTTACTCTGGTATGTTTCCTAATTTCACAATAATATACATTTGGTTTTTATTTTATAATATCAGCTTTTAATTTTTTTTTTTTAATTATATCGAATATTTTTGTAAAAATTTTATCGAAAATGTTTTGTAAAATTTTATCAAAATTTTTTTGTAAAAATTTTATCGAAAATTTTTTTGTAAAAATTTTATCGAAAATTTTTTTGGAAAAAATTTATCGAAAATTTTTTTGGAAAAAATTTTATCGAAAATTTTTTGTGTAAAAATTTTATCGAAAGTTTTGTGTAAAAATTTTATGGATTTTTTTTTGAAAAATTTTCCAGAAAATTATTTGTAAAAGTTAGGACTTCTCACCCTTGAAAAATCCACTAGCTATGTATATCTGAATTTTTTTACATTATGGTCAGCGAATGAAGCACCTGATGTCTATTTGTATTTTTTGGCCTTAAAAAAAAATTTAAAAAAAATTTTAAATTTTATATTTCTAAAACAGTCATTTATTTACCCCTTTTTAATTATAATACATACTTTTTTCCCCCGGTAGATAAAAGGGAAATTCTCGGGAAATCATAATTTATAACAGCAGGAATGGGAGAAGGGAAAATTTTCCCGAGGAATTGTTATTTATAATTGGGCTGATTAGCATCAGAAATTAAGGTCCGTAGTCAAATATTCTATTCAATTTATTTCGAAAAATACTATCTTAAAAGTATCGATTAACTACTTTTTTGTATTGAGTACCCAAAAAATGATCAAATATTCTTTCTATTCTATTGAGAACTTAGAAAGAATGAACAACTAACTTGAGCTTACTTAAGTGCAATTCAGTTGCAAGTTATCGATAACATGGAAGAAAGTTCCTAGAAAAATATAATATTATAGATATAAACCCCCATATGTATAAAAAATAAAACTTATTTGAAATGTATTAACAACTAAAATTACTAAAGTCAAGAGTAAAGGCTGGTTGTAGCACGTGACTCAATGAAAGTAAGGTTACCATAAAATACAAATCGGTTGTCTATAATCATTAAGGACGAAAGGGGGTCGAAAAGGGAACCATTAATTAGGTGGTCTGTTTCGATATTTCCCCTACACTAATAATAATACCTGCAGCATTAAAATATTTTCAATAACCAACAAAACTTTCTAAAGAAAATTCACTCTTATCGATAATTCAAAAATCTTTCTAAAGAAAGGTCAATTTTATCGGTAACATTAAAAAATGTTCTAAAGAAAACTCAGAGTAATCGATAATACTGAAAAATATTTTCAATTACATTTAATTTTATTTATAAACTTTAATTTTACAAAAAAAACTTATGTTATCGATAACATTAAATTTTTATAAAAAATTTTTTCAATAGCATATAAAATTTTCTAAACAAAATTCACCCTTATCGATAACTCATAAACTTTTCTAACGAAAGGTCAATGCTATCGATAACATTAAAATATTTTCTATAGAAAACTCAGGTTTATCGATAATACTAAAAACAGTTTTTCAATTACATAAAATACAAAATTTGTTCACTTGTATTTAATATTATTTATAACCTTAAAATTTTTGAAAAAAAAATTATGTTATCGATTACATTAAATATTTTTCTTAAAAAATTATGGTATCGATAACAGTGAAAATACTTCTAAAGGAAGCTCAATGTTATAAATGACGTAAGGAACTAGAATTAGAAAATTATTACTTTCGAATGATAGTTCGATATTAACAATAAAATAATGTTATCGATAATAATAAATATTCTTATATAAATAAAACATAGATAAAAAATTGTAAGAAAAAAAATCGATTTTATAGAAAATTCTGTGTTCCTTTTATAAACGAACTAAAATCGTAATAAACTCTATTGTTTCCATTTTCAGCTGCCTTTGATGACCTCACACAAGCTCTTGAGCTTGGTACAAAGCCAACCAAAACAAGATGTCAAGCCTTATGCCAGCAAGGAGTTCTCTATAGAAAACAAAACAAATTAGATGAAGCCAGAAAAAATTTTGAAGAAGCTGCCAAAATGGGCAGCAAATTTGCCAAACAACAGTTGGTGGAAATAAATCCCTTTGCGGCGCTTTGCAATCAAATGTTAAGACAGGCTTTTGAACAATTAGAAAAATAAGAATGAAGAGGAGCTTGAAGGAAAAACCTTGTTACTATTGTTATCGTTTAGGTTGAAGGAAGTTGTGTATTAAATAAAAGAACAAGAACATAAAGTTATGAATAAAAACAAAATTTTGTAAGCCACCTTTTGTAAGTCGTTGTCGTTTAATAAGTCATTTTTTTTTTTTTTTTTGAAACAAATATAACGGAATAATTTCTTATACAAACAATACATCATGTGAATTAGTCGCGTGTTAAAATCGATCATCATTGATTTACAACTTGTTGCATTTATAAAAAATAAATTTCATTAAAAACCTGTCGAATTTAATGCAACCAAAAATGAGAGGGAGCAACAAATGCAAGGTGCGTTTTCGGTGCTTTATGATGCAGTTTACTCGTATTTACGACCATTAAAACTAAGAAATAACGCAAAATAACAGTTGCAGTCGTCAATGTGGCACGTGGTTAAGCCACGATTTTTGTGCCATTTTTTTTGCACAATAATAAAAACTGCAACTGTTTTGACTTTTATCAGCTATTGCGCTGTTTTCATTTCATTTCATTTTATTCCATTTCAATGACCCAACATGACAGTCAGTCATTCTTTTAGATCTTAACAGCCAAAAAACAAAAACAACAAAAAAACAGAAGGGGTTAAATGCAAAAGGACACAAAGCAACGAAATAAACCCTTCTTATGTCTTTGGCCAACAGACAGCCAAAAGAAATAAAACAGACTTTATATTCAAAAAATACATTTAATTTTATAAATTTTATTTTATAAATGCAGCAAAAAATCGAACAAACGGTACTTTCAAAAAAAAAGATGGAAAAAGAAAAGTGAACAACAAAATTAAGCCACAACAATAACAAATGTTTAAGATTGAAAATATATTTTGCAACATGCCCCTGTACCATGAAAAACCAAATTTAAATTAAGCGCTCCAGAAGGAACACACAAAAAAATTGAAAGTGGTTTTATTATCCTTTAGCATTTGCTAGTTAAATATACATATAACAACAACAACAACAACAAAAACCACATTTACAACATACTTAAGACGCACACTGCAATAAACCCTTTTCTTTAGAAAACTTTCTGCAAAACAACTTTAAAACACGCATTCTGACCAGATCGTCAAACAGACAGACAGACAACACATGCAGTAACAGAATGCATTCGTAATGAAAAGTTGGAGTGTGTGCTGTGGTTGACCAGGATTATTTTAATTTGGTTTTGGTTAACAAAAATTAAAATTGGCACGCTTTTGCTTTAAAATTGTTGTTTACAAGAAAGAGCCTGTGTTGCTTATTGCACTACAGCAGTATATGGGTTTCCTTTTTATAACCAAACAACTCAAACAAAAAAATCTGTTTTAATTTTCAACAGTCAATACGTTTTAAAATCTTAACCAAACAGTTTTTAACAATTTAACTTCGATTTTGAAAGAACTACCTTAAAGTTGCAAGTAACATTGGTTTAAAGTTGGTTAAAACTAAAGGTTTTGCTATTTATGCACGTTTAGATCTTTGTGATATTTAGATCGAGTTTTTATATACCAAGAAGCCATTGTGATCGTCTGCAGAAACTTATTATGAAGCCTTTAAATTTTTAGTGAAATTGAAGCTGAGGCAGTATCTTATAGCTAAATACCACAACACCTTAGTGATGTAAGAAACGAATTATAAATAAATCAGTCAAGTGCGAGTTAGTCTCACACACGTAGGGTTCCGTACTATGTCTAGTACGCCTTTAAAAACTAAAGTTATTAATTTTTTCATATCTTATGGGGCACCCTTTTCTTTTTAAAATCAAAGTCATATTCGCGAAAATTGCATCGCTATTGGCACACCCTTTAAATTTTAGGAATTGTTGTTATAACGGCCATGGTAATAAACTTTCTATAAAAATATCAGGCCTACCTATTGCGGTTCAAAAAATAAGGTAATATACGTCAAAAACATGTCACACCCTTTAATTTTTATTATTTTTTATAGTTTCCATAGTAATAAACCTCTTGTAAAAACTTCAAGAGTCTACTTATTATTGTTCGAAACTTAGGCCATATACACGCGAAGCACGTCACTCTCGGAACACCCTTTAATGTTAAGGTTTAATTTAATAGAAAGCGAACATAGAGTTAATTACTGTCTGCAAATTTTAAGTGGTTGCCTCCTATAGCTCAAGAAATAAAGACATAATGGCAAATAACACCTCACTTTCGGAACACCCGATAAGTTTTAGTATTTATTGCTGTAGTGGCCACAGTTATATACCTTCTGTTAAAATTTCAAGAGTCTACCTATTATGGTTCAAAACTTAGGTCTTATACATGCAAATCACACCACTATCGGAACACTCTTTAATTTTTAGGTTTATTTTTTTATAGTTGTTTATAAAGCGAACTAAGTTTTATTTACTGTTTGTAAATTTTTAGTGTATGCCTCCTATAGTTCAAGAAATAAACACTTATTCGTAAATAACACCTCTCTATCGGAACACCCTATAAGTGTTAGTATTTGTTACTATAGCGGCCACAATTATACACCTACTGTGAAAATTTCAAGCGTCTACCTATTACGGTTCCAGAGATAAAAGGCGCTGACAGACGGACAGACTTTGTAGCGAAAACAATAGGGTTTCGTTTTTACACTTTGTGTACGGAACCCTAAAAAAGAATTTTGCAATGTAAGCTTAGGTTTGATTTCCTGCTTCTAAGGGACTTTTCCAGGTTAAGCTTCGATCAAGAGAAAAACAATTTTTTTTATCATTAATTTTTATTCTCCAAAATAGAGACCTAAACTGCAACTCAAATATAAATATAAAATGGTATTGTAAATAATGGGATACTACTTCGGGTCCTTCGGGTCCTTCGGGTGAATGCTTAGAACGGCGGTGCTGCCAACAAATTTCATTGTTTGGACTAGGTTGACTAGTTGTCATATCCAGTATACAACATGTGTACATGGGTCTCAAAATACTACCTTGGAGAGCTGCGACTTTAATTGACTAAGTCGAGCTAAACTAGATCCTACTTTATATTTAATAATGCGTTCGATCAATAGTGCTGCACTGTAGTGCAAAGTATTAAGTAGTGGGTACTAAGTATCGAGTATTTGATTCTTTTTCGGAGTACCCAATACTCAAAAGTAGTTAATCGATACTACCCTTTTTTTAGAAATAAATGTAATGAATATTATTTGACGATAACGACCACAAAATTCTGTTGCTATTGTGTAAACAGAAGTATTGAGTGCTATTGAGTACCCAATTGAGGTTCTATGCCGTTAATGTGCCACATTATCTCATCCTTTAGGTCTTGAATTGTTGCTGGCTTATCGACGTATACCTTTTCTTACAAATTACCCCAAAGAAAGAAGTCCAACGGTGTCAAATCATATGATCTTGGCGCCCAATTGACATCGCCACCACGTGAGATAACACGGCCTTTGGATTCGTCACGCAAAAGAGTCATTGTTTCGTTAGCTGCGTGGCAAGTGGCACCGTCCTGTTGAAACCACATAATGTCCACATCTATATCTTGCAATTCGGGCCATAAAAAGTTCGTTATCATCTCACAATAGCGTACACCATTCACAGTAACTGCCTGACCGGTCTCATTTTGGAAAACATACGACCCGATGATGCCGCCAGCCCATAAACCGCATCAAACAGTCACTCTTTGTGGGAGCATTGGTTTTTCAAAAATCACTCATATGTGCCCATATGCGGCAATTCTGCTTATTAGCGAATCCATTGAGGTGAAAATGTGCCTTATCGCTGAAGATGATTTTCTTCGAAAATTCATCATCATCCACTGTTGCCATTTCTTGCCACATTTCTGACCATTGCTCGATTGTGTATCTTTCCACAATTCAAATTGAGTTAGTCTGAAACAGAGAAATGTCAAATTAAATGCAGAAAAAAACTTGACTTTTAGATGTGGTTTACATTCAACATCAGCCCTTAAAATTTAGACACCCGATATTTTAAATGAATAAGAGCTGATGCCCTTTTCGGCATCATTTCTTGAATAGAAAAAATATTTGGTTATGAAAAGGCTATCCGCCGCAAGAATTGGTTTTCGAATTGCTATCCCACTTTTTTCTGTGTCCAAATTTGAAGAAACGGCTGGATGGTAATAGATTTGGGCAATACGAAGAGCTCATTACTAAAACCAATGTCTATTACCCGAAGGGAATTAAAAAGAAACTAGAAAGACGCTAGTCTAAATATAGAGTCTTCTTTAAGACTATGTTGAGAAAAATGGCTTTTTATCGAAAAAAAATTTTCCTTTTTAATAAGTCTGGGATTTATTAAATTGTCCTTGTCGTTTTGGCATGGTCATTCTCCTAAAATCAAAAATGTTTAAATACAGACTGTGTCATCTATAGGGTACAACTTGTTGTTTTGTCTCACTTACAATTTGTTTGCTCGATTATTTTTATTGAAATCTGGAAAAAGAACATTCCAAAACACAAACCAAATACACAAAACAGTTAAAGCCATTATTAAAGACAGCTTTAACCCTACGAAGTTGTTTTTTTAGAGGAATTTTTAATATTCAAATATATAAAAGAGTATATTTTTTGGCAGTATGGTAATTTTATTATACCAGATAAGTTACAAAAAAATATCAATTGTAAAGTTTGAGAAAAAATTTGTTTACATTTTAAACTTCAAAATTAAAAAACGAATTTCAAGAGTACTGGCATATGTCAACCCCTTTCAATTCCTCTCTCCCCTCTCGCCTACTAATGAGGAATTGCCACGACTCAAGTTGCATAATGTAACTCCGCTCTAATAAACAACATTCTTAAAAACTAACTAATACTGCATGTTATTAAAGCAAAGTAATTTCTTACTTTTTGCAACTATCTTGCCATCTTAGGACTCTGTTATTAAATTAAACACAAACCTTATCTAAACCCCGCTGACGCTGGAGGGTTAACAAAATATCCCTACACTGCTGCTGTGGTTAACTGTAAGCACTAGTTGGTTTCTTTCTTTATGTCTGTGGGGATTTCGAGTAGTTTTTTTTTTTTTTTTTTTGAAGTTTAGCAGGTGTTTTTGATTTCAAAATTATAGCAGATTCTCTAAAAAACAAATAAAATGAAAAGGCAACTTTTAAAAAGAGACATTGACTTCAAAGATTCCTTTTTGATTCCAGTAAAAAATGATGAGTAAGAAAAATGGTACAAATAAGAAAGATATTATTTCCTAATCCTGTTAAGCAATTAACAAAAGTAAAAAGAGGAAAAAGGAAAAAGGAAAGAAAAAGAGAAAATCACAATCGCTATTAAGTGGAAAAAATGGTTTAAATGCTTTTATTTGGAGAACAATTTTAATGCAATCATACCCATAGTGGTGTTGAAAAGCTATAAATAAAAGAACTACTACCTTATTTCGTTGCTTTCAATCAAATAAGGCAAATAAACTCCTGAGAAAAAGTTTGAAAAAAGCTCACAAAACGTTTCACTTAACGAGTATTTAGACTAAAAAGTTGTTTAAAAGTCCAATTCTTAAAGTGTGATACGACAAAAGTTTTAATGGGTTGCCGAATTATCTATTAATATTAAATTTAGTAGTAGTAGTATTTAATTATCTATTAATATTAAATACTACTACGTGATAAAAAGAATGACATACCACACCCCATACGTCCACTGTGATACCCTATGCGACAAACAGCGGGTCAGAACTCAGAAGTATTGTGGTGGCTTTTTTTGTTTCGTTGCGGAAAATATACAAAAGTGTTGTGAATGTAATCCAGACACTTCGGAGCAATAAACAATTACAAATCATATTCTAACTTATTTATTGAGCATAGTAACTAAGACCTTCAATCGTTTTAGTGAAACATCCAGAGTCTTTGGTTTGTATTGAGTTGTATCGAGTAATTGAATGAAGTAGAAATTGCCAGCACTAACACGTCGTCATGGTTCTGCTAAATTTTGTTCGATTTAGCTTTGAAAGTAGTCCGCACCAAATTTTAAGATTCTTACTTTTATAGTTATGGCTGCAGTTACTTTATATAGAGTTACCCATTCCTGGACAATTATTCCGCATTTGTAACATAGGCTTTATATAAAATTCTAAAATTTATATAAAATTCTAAAGGTATTGTAGAGTTTTGTAAATAGTGTCTAAATTTATCCGCTTACAAAAGTGCTGCCACTTCCATCGGTAAAATTATTTCTATTTTCTCTCTTGGAAATGACATATTTTTTCCAAGTGCTGAAGTGCCTTCTTATAAAATTTTATTAAGAAACACAGAGACAAAAATTGGTGTTTTCATTTCATAACAATTAATATCCGCACCAGCAAAAAAATATTTCATGTACAGACACGATCCTGTTACAATTTTATTATACATATGTATGTATAGATATAGAATATATTTATATATGTAACTTGCAGTGTTCGCCACTTCGTCAGCGTCCTGACAATATTTGGTTTGATTTTGCTTTAAAAGTAATCCCCACTCTTAGTGCTTCAGATATGGTTTATGTTATTACTTTACCCATCCCTGAGTAATTACTCTGAAATATAGGCTTTATAAAAAATTCTAATATTTATATAATATTAGTTCTGTTCAGTAACTTTCCTAGCAGAAACTAGGAACGAGAGAATTAAACAGAAATTTAGATTATTACTCTCCTAAATATGAAAAAGTAAATGAACGCTTTACTAGCAAAAGTTAGCAAGTAGCATCAGGAAGGACTTAAAACTTGTACCGATTAGACCATAAAATAGTACCTTTGAAAACGTAATTGTACTGAAAAAACAAACATAAAGTAATCTGGCGTTGTTAGCCAGAAATGTTGCTTTAGAGAAGTTTAAACTGATAATAGTAATCTCAAGGAAACCGTAGAAATAAATCAAACAACAAAAATAAAAGCACAATAATTTAAATAAAATTATTGTTTTAAAATATTGGGTAGTTTTTGAATGAGTTTATGATGCATTTAAGCTTTAGATGTCAATATTTTTAGTTAGTCAGTGCGAATAAACATTCTAATTTCAAAGAAACTTCTATAATATTTACATTAATAATATTCCAAAACACAAATATGTTTATTGTTCAAAATATATTAAAAACTGTACATTACCAATTTTAAAATCAGAATTGTACCGAAGAAAGTATGATTACAATAAATGTGTCATCCCTGATTTGTTTACTATTTATTATTTTAAAACAAAAAGACCTGAAATGAAAACCTAAATTTAAAGAGAAAAAAACTAAATTTTATCGTTTGATATCCTCGCTAAATTAAAGAAAAACAATATACCAACAAAATTTGTTTCACTATTATATTATTTTCACTACTAAATACTGATATTTTCCTCAATATTGCAAAAATTTCTTTTTTCATACAATTTTTCCAAAAAAATTATTTTGAACACAAAATCCCGAACAGCTGTTTGACTAATTCTTGCTAGTAAAAATTTTACTGGCAAAAACTTGCAAGTAAATATTTTTCTCTCACATTTTTATTCTCTTTTTTTGCTCTCTCGTTGCTAGTTTTTAGAGTTAATGAACGCTTTTCCAGTAACAATTAGTACTAATTTGCAGTTACTGAACGGAGCTATTATAAATATATTGTAGAGTTCTGTAATTAGTGGGTGCCTCGGTCGGCTAGTAAGCAGTTTGCTATTCTATCAGTCCGGGGTTGTGGATTCGATTGCCACCAAAGACTCTGGAATTTTTCACTACAAGTTGGCAGGAAGACCAAGAAGGAGCTTGGATTTAATCTAGGTGCTTACAAATGGTTAACTGCGTTAGTAACAGGTCATCGGCTCTCAAGTATTATCTGGCCAAGCTGAAAATCGAGGTAAGACGATACTTGCAGACTGTGAATGGAAAAAGGCTAACATAACATACATATTATATGGAGATGCTGTGGAGACTTAACCTTAAGCAAAGTTTTGCAATTATCATAGACTCTGTGATGAGGAAGAATGTCGATATGTATCAGTCGTCAGTCTGAAATCACTACAGTTGAGAGTAAAAGGCAATTTCCAGTGGGACACCAGAAATCATTGAGGAACGAAGGGACCCATAAAGTTATTAGTGTACTTCGGTATCCCCCCTAGAAAATAATAAATAGTGTCTCAATTTTTCTGCTTACAAAAAACAAGTGCTGCCAAGTTAATAGTACCATTCTATGGGTGTACTTTCTCTATTTTATATCTATTTTCTTTGGAAAGGGAAAAAATTCTCATATATTTGAATTGAGGTACTTTGGTAACTTCTCACAAAATTTTTACGTGATGCAAACGATAGACAGACAAAATTTTCAAAAAATGTATTTTATATTCCATTTCGCAATAAAATTTTTCAAAAAATATTCAATGCAAAGAAACGGTCCTATTACAGTTTTATTATATGTATAGATATAGAATATATTTATATATATGTATATATAATATAGATAACAAAACAAAGAATCCCATAATCATCTATAATTACAAATTCAGTTTAATTTTTTTTTTTTAATTTTACGATGTAAATCTAAACAGGACATAAGGTTTACATGCATTGAAAAGTGCAGTCCTTAACAGCCATAGATAATGAAACTCTCTTCTTTTTATAAATACCATCATCATCAATAAATTTGTAATGTTTAATAAAACTGAAGAAAAAGCGTCAGTTGTTTGGTCAGCCAACAACAATGAAAGCAAAAAAATAAAATACAAATAAAAAGAATCCCTTATAAAAGAAAAGTGGCAAAAGTCAACATGCATTGTAGGCTGTGTTTCATATTTTATACTTCATCCGAGTCAGGCAGTTTTATAAGCCTTGCAACATATGTTGCCTTCTACATATTTTCAATCACTCAATAATAAAGCAGAAGAATGAAAGAAGAACAAAAAAAAACAACTAGGATTTCAAAAAGGCTCCATAACAAAGCAAACAGATGAATTAACCAAAAAAAAGAAACTGTTAAATTATTTTTTTCCATTTTAAAGAAAAAAGGATTCTTAGCACCGGAACTGTAATTTGAGCAATCTCTACTCTTGTTGAAAAGTGTATAGGCACATTCATTCATAAACGACTATGAAATACAAATTTAGATTGTTATCTAAGTTTCAAACTTCCTTCCGTTTTGTTTAATCAAGCAATTTAAATTGCAACAAAAATCTTAATTGATCAGTAGTGGTGATCTTAAAGGAATGCAACATTTTGAATTTAAACGAAAAAAAAAATTAAAATAAAGCTTTTATTTTTTTGCTTAATTGTAGATGCCTTTTATTTAGTATCTTTTCTAAATTCCCTACCTGCTTAAAAAATTATTCTTTATTACCTGGGCGCGTGCCGGCTGTCGTCGTTTAAGGTTTCTTGTATTCAACATTTTTTTTTTTGCTCTGAGTTTTGTACGGTTTGTTGAGTACGATTTTTTTTGGTGTTTCCTTTTGTATTGTATGCTTGTGTTGTAGTGTGTGTGTTTTTGTGATATTATCCTGTTTGCTGTCATTGACTTTGACAACAACAACAATACAAACAGTATTTTCAAAACATATGACGCTCACAATTAAAAGGGATTTAAAAGGTTGTTTTGTATTTTTCGATCATTTTAAAGAATATTTTTTTTTGTTTAGAATTTTGCAGGATTCATAACACTTTTATACATGTTCGTACACAGTTTTAACCCAGATTACGGCACCTCTGTTGTACACTAAATGGCAAAAACGGCATAAAAAAGGGCCTTTTGTAAAAAGAACACTTTTATAGATATTTCTAATACAGGGTGATCCATTTCGAGGTACTCTTTTCAATAGCCTTTTTTTGACAGATCACGTGTGAGTCCTGTCATGCTGTCATGTTATTTTTGTTTAGTATTGTTTGGCATTTCATAATGGAAAGACTTACGCCTGAATCGCTTCGGTCTTTGGGCTTTTGAAATGTGGTTCCAAGAAGATCCGACGTTTTCGATCGCCACCAAGATCGTGTGATATCACACCGTTATACTTTTTCCTGTCGAGATATGAAAAGTCTAACGTTTGTGTGGACAAACCCGCTTCGATTCAGGCCTTGGAGGAAAATATCACGCGTGTCATTCGCCAATTGCCAGTCGAAATTCTCAAACGAGTGATCGTGTCGTTGGACTCTACGGATGGATCATCTGCGAAGTAGCAACGGCCAACATTTGATAGACTTATTTTCAAAAATGTAAATGCCAAAGAATGTTCTTTCAAATGATCATAAACATTCCCCATTAAATTTGAATTTTCTGTGTTTTTTTTTTTTTCTTGAAAAGAGTAGGGAACCTCGAAATGGATCAATGGATCAAAGTACAAGGTACTTTTTTAAATGTACTATTTAAATGTTCTTTTTTAAGACTCTTTTAAAGTCTTTAAAGATTCTTTTTAAAGTCTTTTTAAAAAATATCTTTTAAGAGGATTGCTTTTTTTAAAAGGACCCTTTATTAAAAGTACTTTTTTGAACATTTTTTTTAAGATGCACTTTTTTCAAAAAGTATTTTTTTCATATAATTACAAATTATATTCTAAATTAAAATATAGAGCAGAGTAACGAAGACCTTCGCAACCAACCTACCTGGGCACCCGGCAAAAGCAGCACCCATAAAGATTTTTAACTGAAAGGTAATTAAACAATGTTAATTTTTAATAATGTTCTTTCTTAAATGATACTTTTGTAAAAAAACCTTTTTAAACATACTTTTTTCCTTAGAGTTATTTTTTTTTAATTTAATAATTATCACACATCTATACATCTACATATATCTCTAAATATAATAAAACAGTAACTCATGTCCTGTCTGTGTTCTTATTACGAAAAACTGCTGAATGGATTTAAAAAAAAATTTGTGAGAAGGTACCTTAGTATCCTTATTCTAATATAGGAAAAATATCTTATTTCCAAAAGAAAGTGCAGAAAAATTACGTCGATTTTTTTAACCGATTTAAAGGCACTGCATACTTTAAGGCATCTTTTGTTTTTGAAAGCGGGATATTTTAAAAACATTTACGCAACAGATGGCACTGTTTTAAAATAATGACAACATATGAATTGAAAGCGAGATATCTTAAACACAGTTCCGCAATAAATGGCGCTGTTTTAAAATAATCACAAAATATGATTTACTTTCTGTCAAATAGCCAATTGAATAAAATTTGTATTTTTACTTTGTGGAATTATATTGTTATTAAAAGATTTTAAACACTTTTACAATGAATTTTAGAAAATTTTTAATTTTATATAAATTTTTATAAAAATGCAAATACGTAAGAGGCTTAAAATTTGGTGTGGATTACTTTCAAAGCAAAATCGAACAAAATATTGTCAGGAAGCTCAAAACGTGTGTGGGCACAGCTAGTACTTTTATATAGTACCTACTTTCTCTTTTCTTTTTTGATGACAATAATAATACCTTTCTCAAGGTATTATTTATTGATTACACTGGCCTGAAAATAGCTTGAACCTTGTTATGTAATTTTAATGGTTTTAATAGACTTTTATGTGCTGAATCCAAATCTGTTCACGTCTAGTTTTCGAGATATTCTTATTAAAATAAAATAAAAATATTAAAATATTAGATATGTAGTTATTGTGATAACAATGGTCGGCAAACAAAAGTCGGGAGCTTGAACCCTGCTATGTGGTTTTATTTGACTTTTATGGGCTGAATCCAAATCTGTTTACATATTGAATCCACTACGTCTAGTTTTTGAGATATTCTTATTTAATTAAAATACTGATATTGAAATAGTTGATAATCTTAATGTGTTACATAATGTTTTCAAAGTAGGTATCTGCACTTAATTGTGAACAAAATAAAATCAACATTTGTGCATCGATTTTCATCACTTATTGCTTATTTTATTCCTAGTATACCTAGCTTTCCGAATAAGGACAAAAATGTAAAATATTTGCCGATTTAAGTTTTTTTTACGAGTTTTTGAAAACAAAAAAAAATATTTTTTCATAAAAAATTAAAAAAATTTTTTTTTCATTAAAAACATTTTTTTCGCCACCAATTTCTGAATAACCCAGAAACAATTGAAAACAAAAAAAAAAAATATGTAAAACTGACTTAAAGGTAATTTTATCCCGCATCCTTTTCAATTATTAAATTCGAACAATTCGTTTAAGAAATAAGTTTGCGTGGTCGCAAACTTATTTCTAAATAAGGGAAAATATTAGCCACGCCCATAAAAAAATTAGTACGTGATACGCGAAAACTAAAAGCGGATTTATAAATGACACTTTTCAAAAGCTACTTGCTCCTTTACAAGGGTTTTCTTAAAAGGTACTTGTTTTAACAGATACTTTCTGCAAAGTACTTTTAAGAGTTCCTTAATTAAGGATAAAAATGTAACCCCATAATGTTCGCTGCAATGTCGCTCCGATATCTTATGTTGCAATGGATTTTTAAAGGGTACTTTTTTAACTACAAAAATTTGTCCATAGTACTTTCTGTAACAGATATTTTTTCAGGAACACTTTTTAATAGTCGTTTATTTAAAAATAATTTTTTAAAATATATTTCACATTTTTTTGGAAAATACTTCCATATTAGAGGATTCTTAGATATACTTTTATTAAGAGAAATTATTTATTTATTTATTTATTTTATAAAATTATTA
Source organism: Phasia obesa (assembly GCA_949628195.1). Taxonomy (NCBI): domain Eukaryota; kingdom Metazoa; phylum Arthropoda; class Insecta; order Diptera; family Tachinidae; genus Phasia; species Phasia obesa. The sequence goes on along the minus strand of OX451217.1, from coordinate 145,135,510 downwards.
TAATTATAAATTATAAAAAAATAATACTTTTTTAGACGGATTGGCATCGCGCGCTAGTCTATCAGTCTGTCGGTTGCGGGTTCGATTCCCATCAACGACCCTACATGTTTTCTGCAGACAAGCAAAAGGCTTAGCGGGTATTGTTTCCTTAAAAAGAAAATTGTTTTTGTAAAAAGTAATTTTTTAAAGAAAGGTACTTTTTGTAAAAAGTACTTTTTTAAAGTTACTTTTTGTAGCAACCCATTTTTAAAAGTACCTTTCTCCTATAGCTATTTTTTTAATTTAATAATTAGCACACAGCTTCATTTAATAGGTAATTAGTGAAAAGGTACCTTTATGATGATAAATTTTAGAAGGTTTTGCCTTTTTAAGAAATTTTTGATCGATTTTATCGATTGCTAAGTAAATCATAATAAATATATAATATTTCACATGATTTATGCTCTTACACACTTGTAAACAAACCAAAACAACGGTCAAAACTATTGTCATTATCTCACAACTGACAGTTGAAAGAGATTTCAAATCAAAGCAAACTTAAAAACATGTAAATAGTTCAATCAAACATCACTTTTTTATCTAAAATTTTATTCATATTTTGACAACGTCTACTTGATATTTGTAGTGTTGTTCACTCATTCATTCATAAATTGTCTTGCTTTGTTTCCTCCTCAAATACTCGCACAAAAAGAGAAAAATGTTTTGCCACAAAAATAAAAACTAACTGTCACTAAATGATGCCAAGAGAACAATAATAACACAATCACCGCTCTAAACGGTATTTTGCTAAGAAACTTCAAAGGATATTCTTGAGTTCACCAAAAAACAAAAAATTCCTACAATTCGTTGCGCATCAAGACAATCGTTTGGACATGAACAAATTCACAGCCCAACAAATACAATTGTAATTGCAAGTCTAAACTCCAACTCAGTTAAGGTTTTATTTGAGTGTAAATGTGTGAGTGTGTGTGTGTGTGTATGTGTAAGGAAGCTTAATCAATGCTTTTGTGCGGTACTTCTATTTCTAGAGCTTAAAATTTATATTCAAATAGTAGTATTTAGTGGCGTAAGCGCCATGATGGCTATTAACTATAAAACGACAACGACAATATTTTGATGCCGCTGAAGCTGCTGTTAGTGGACAAACAAAGAAAAAGAAAATAGAAGCAAAAAGAATTCAAAAGAGTTGGAGTATCTTGCTGTTTGGGTTAGACCTCCTCGGGAGTTGACAACATCAGCGCAATTGCAATAAAACAATTTACCAAACAAGACTATTTTGAATAGATATAAATGTGTCCAGCAAAAGAACATATTAAACTTGAAAAAGTTTAGCGCAACAGGTGCGTAGCATAAAGCATAAACAAAGGATAAGTGTTTAAATCAATTGTACATAACGGCACATTAAATATCAATAAATGGTAAATCTCGCGGGCTACCTTACCCAGCAAAAAATTATTGAGTTTTGGTAAGCAGTAAATTAAAACTCATGTCTTTCAAAAGCAGTTCTCATAAGCAACAATAATAACAAACTGCATTCCCTCTCGCTTACGAGGATGCAGGTATGTAAGCAAATATGTTTTCTTTATAAAATTTAGTGAAACAAAGAGACCTCTCTCGCTTACGCGGATGCCAGTATGTAAACGAATAAGTATTTATAAAGAATTTGGGGAAGCAAAGAGAATCACCAAATGGGACATCGCAAACAAAAATCATGCCTTGCTAAAGCAGGTTGGAAAGGAGTCTATTACTCTCCCTTACACACCTCCTTCCAAGTAAACGTAATTTTTTGTGGGTACTTTCACTGAGTTTCGTGACGTAGTAGAGATAAAGTATGTCTTCAAAACATGTGTTTACTAGTCCTAGCACTAGGCTAGACACAATGTGCCCTACCATATCAGCCTGGACTTTCTGTCGAGAGCCTATTGCCTTAGGCAGTTACTTAAAAAGTTAACCTGCCAGCCTCTTGCGAGGTATTCTTGTCCACTTCAACTGGATTCGTTAATTGTCCGATAAAAACCTGAGTTCATTTAGATACTAACCTCTGCACCTCTTGCGGGGCCTCCTTGTCCATTAATCTTCATATAAATTAATCTTCATAAAGTTGTCAAAATTGGAGATAAATTACTTACCCATATAAAGCTCCTTATGAGAAGGTAAATCTAAAACTGGAGATTAAAGGGTATCTAGAGTCGCAGCTCGACATAATTTAACCAGCCTCCTAGCATGGACCATATCAAACTAAAAGCACGAGCTACCAGCCGACATCGCAAGGTGGTATAAGTCGAACATCTAACGGTACAGTCATTTACGGCAGACCAACCCTTGTACATGACGGTCGTCCGCTGAAGCTAAGACAGCAACATAGGTTAATTATGGCCATGGTTTATTGGGCTGTGCATGGAATTATCTACATTGACTATTTGAAAAAGGGAAAAAGAATAAAACAGGAGCAATTGAACGAGTTAAGTGAAAAAATCAAGAAAAACCCACCATTTTGATAAAAAAGAATGATTTTTTATCAAGATTATGCGCAGGTTTAAGCTATTTCGATGGCGAAATAGCTTTAAGTTTGAAACTCTTTTCTTCACGTTTGACTTTCAGCAACTTTTTCTTTTGTATAACTTAAAGAATAGAATTGGGGAAAAAATCGAAGGAGGAGGTCATCTGCCGCCCTCTGGGGGGCATTTTATTGTCATGTTGACTTCTAACACCTTGACGCTTATGCTCCCGAGAGTACACGAGTCCTCAGGGACTGGTGTAGCCATATGGTTTCTGCGAAGCCGGTTATTGGCAAAGTCCTTCGGGGAGTAAAGTGTTGGCTGTGATTTAAACAAAAGTCATAAGAAGGTCCGTTATGCTGTTGCACTACTCAACAGAGGTACCAATGGCGTGTATAAAGCCTCCAACTCCTAAAAAAAAGGGCTATGAACATTGGCCCTGCTAGTCATATTCTGAAATATCTACTTGTTAAGTTACTAGGCGCAACAAGGCCATTGGTATTAGTATTGTTTTCACCATGTGGTAAGACCAACGTCATGTTAAGGCAACATGCCAGGTAAATCCGTATCACATCGCCTTACAAAATACCTAAAAAGAGAGTCGCTGGATAAAGTGTATAGCGATTTAAGCATTGACAAATTAAATTCAATAGGACTCACACACGAAGGGTATAATTTGGCCTTCTGACTATACTCGTACTACCACGAAAAACACAAAAAAACTGAGGGAAGAAGGTCCCGTTTTTAAATGCATAAGGCGGTGTAACTAAGGTGACGGTAAGGCGGTGTAACTTAAGGACAAAAATTAGAGAGATATTAATAGGCGACCTAAACACACTTTCGAAAGCTTCTTAATAATCTTATAATGACTCTTAATACAGTTTTAGCAGTAAGTGACCCAAGGTATTTTTTTTTTCATAATTAAAAATATCTATTAAAAAATTACTTATATTCCGAATAAATAATTTAGGGCCCCCTATTTTCTCCTCTGCTAAGACGTCTATTAATTTAACAAAATTAAACGCTTTATTGTGTTGGTTACATTGGCGCTATAGAACATTTATCATTTTCATTTATATTGTTGAAGTTTTAAAACCGATGACTAGGAGTAGTTTAGGTTTGGTTTTTCCCTTACTAAACTTCAACTGCAACAATAACAACAACAATAGACATCATCGTCAAAAGTACAACAAGTACAAAAACTGCTAAGGTGCGTTTGGTAGGCAAAATATGTTGTATATGAAAATTCTTTTACGGCGCCAAATAGAGCAACACATGCACGAACACGCAAAACAAACTGAGGATCATTTTAACTGGACTCTTTGATAAACTTTAACTCAACAACAACAGCAACAACAAGAACAAAAACAACTTGTGCAAAGTAACAAATTTAAGCTCTTAAGCAAATATACAACTCAAACTTTTAACAAATAGATCTGAATGTCTTGAAGTAAAAAAAAATTAAAAGAAAAAATAAAGCGGCCAAAAGAAATTTAAAAAAACCTCTATCAATGCTATCGGAAGTTTCAACAATAGATTAAGAAGAATAAAGTCGAAGGCAAACAAACAAAACAAAACAGAAATATTTACACAGATTTACTACACCAACCAACAACTTGTTGCTAACGAGACGTGACGTATACAGCTCGGTTTCTTTACGTCGGCAATTGAAACAAAATACTCACTCGGTACTTACAATTCAGCAGCAACAAGCACGTTTATTTGCCTACGGAAGTGGCCGAAACAATGAACTGACTGAAAACGGTAGCACACAGCACAGTCAGCACAGCCAGCACACAGATCACAGTCAACAAGTCAGACCAGACGATAACAGACATAAAGAAGTTATAAATGTGTGATGGTACAACAATGTAAAAACCCCAATTCGGGTCATACTCATTCTCTTGTGGGCTTATGGCTGATGGTTGTGGTGTATGTGAGTTTTGGAAGAATATTGTCAACATTATGAAATGAATACCAACCAGCACATGCAGCCCAGTCAGTTATTTAGCCAATTGAGTTTAGTTAGACGGACGCTGGCTTGCTCTTATTTAGTTTTTTTTTTTTTTTTTTGTTTGCCGACATACGATTTGCATAAAAGTGTATTTCATTTCATTTCAATTCAGTTTATTTTATTTCACTTGAGTTCAGTTTAGTTTACAATGACAAAAGATCTCATAATTGCATGATTTAACTGGCTATTCATAAACAAAAATACAAATAATATAATACAGTCTACACTTAGCGTAAAAGTTAGAAAACTTTTTAAAAAGGGGAAATTCTTTAAAAAGTACCCACTTTAAACTGTTTTTTAGCACTTCTTTGCAAACAAATCTTTAACATTTTAAATTTTTGTAAGCAGTTTTCTGGAAAAACAAAACAAGTACTCTTTGAAAGGTTTTCAAAGTACAATTTTAATAAAAGTACTTTTACGAAGGGTACTTTTACTTTTTCAAAAGCTAATTTTTTAAGGTATTTTCGTGAAAGATAAAAAGAATTCTTCTTGGTCGGTTTTTTAAAGTACAATTTTAATAAAAGTACTTTTATGAAGGCTACTTTTTATACCATACTTTTTTCAAAAGCTAATTTTTTAAGGTATTATCTTGAAATAGAAAAAGAGTTTTTTTAAAGATTTTTAAGTACAATTTTAATAAAAGTACTTTTAAGAAGGGCACTTTTTAAAGTTTACTTTTTCAAAAGCTAATTTTTTAAGGTATTATCTTGAAAGACTAAAAGAGTACTTTTTGAAAAGGTTTTTACGGTATTATTTTAGTAAAAGTACTATGAAGGGTACTTTTTATACCTTACTTTTACAAAAGCATATTTTTAAGGTACTTGAAAGACATAAAGATTTGTTTTTAAAGGTTTTTAAAGTACAATTTTAATAAAAGTACTTTTATGAAGGGTACTTTTTATAGTTTACTTTTTCAAAAGCTCATTTTGAAAGTTAGTTTTTAAAAATTTAAAATTTAGCTTTTAAAGTTTTAGAAATCTACTTGATTGAATGGTACTTTTTAAAAGGTACCTTCTTCCGAAATTGAATTTTTAAACTTGAATTTTTAAAAAATGCGTTTTTAATATTCTTTTTTTTATTTTTTCTTATACTTCGAAGGTCTTTGAAACCGTTTGTACCAAGGCATATTTAACCAGATGACAGCACAAGGCGGAGCTAATATTAAAGAGAAATTTAAAAAAAAAAATTTTTTATATGTGGTTTGACATTAATCATGTATTTTAAGAGAGAATAAAATAGATATTACTGTCAAAATCCATATAAAAAAATTCATTAAATTTTATGCTGATATTTCCTCTCCCCTACGCTATCACCTTGTTAAATATGACTTGGTTTGTACAATACAAAGGCTTTTGTACAAAAGGTACTTTTAAAAAGATAGATTTTAAACTCATAATTTTATTCGGTTCTATTTTAGACTTTAATAAAAAAAAATCTCATTTTGAAAAGTGATATTCTTTTAAAACAAGCTTTTTTAGCTGATAATTTTCTAAAAGATACTTTTTTTTTAAATTTACTTTTTTAAAAAATTTAAATTCGCTTTGTTTAAAGTTGAAGGAATATTAAGAACAACTTTTAGAAGAGCATTGTTGAATAGGTACTTTTTTTTTAATAATTCTGTTAAGGATTATTGCTTATAAATACGAGTATTTACTAAACAGTTGCATGAGCAAGCTCATCTAATAGGTGCACTCATAAGCTTATGAGTAAGTGATCATGCTTGAACACAAACTAGCTTAGTGAACACATGCCTACTCATAGCATACTCTTAATGAACAAACCTATGTTCATATCATAAACGCCATGAGCTGACCGAGTAAAACGAACTTTCTATGCTAGTGAGCGCGGTGATTACTCGTCTCATGCTCGATACACTCATTGTGTTATTTGGTTTAGTAGTTGTGTAGAACTTTTTGATAAGACTTAGTGCATTTTGCTTGAACTAGTGGGTTTTTTCTTTTTTATATTTTTAAGAAATGAAGACCTACAAATGAACGTAAGTAATTTTGTTTAAAAAATTCTGTGTTTTTTTGTTTGTAAGCTCGAACTGGTTTGAGTTTCACTCAAAGCATAAAACTGCTTGAACTCTCTGCTTGAATATTTACTCATACTTATTCAAACATGCTTAAGGAAACTATGCTACATCGTCGCATTTAGGTCGTTGGTCTTCGGTTTTTATTATTGTCCACTCATCGTTTTCTCGTGTGCAAAGAACACACATCAATTCAATGAAATATTATACCGAGCGTCTTATGAACTTCGTTTTTTGTGCTCATGCAGTGCTTTAAAATATACATGTATATTAGGTCCCATTGGTGCTGTGGGGAGCATAGGGCCGTTTTTGATTGAAGCTGTTTAATGTGGCACTTTGTTGTAAAAGTTTTTTTTTTTAAGGAAGTCTTTTTTAAAATATTTTTTAAGTACTTTCTGAAGAAAAGTACAAAAAAAATTTAATTTTATTGCTTATTGTTTAGAAAAACCTACATATGTAACTCTGGCCCGCCCTTGACTGATTTATTTAAATACTTATGTTTAAAGGTACTAATTTTAAAAGAGAGGTACTTTTTTATGAGTTTCTTCGTTGAGAGATACATTTTTATTATTTATTATATACATATATGTATATTAGGTCCTATAAAAAAAGTACTTTTTGAAAAAAAGTAGTTTTAAAGTTTATTGCTTATTGTGTATCAAAAAGTCTAAGTGTAAAAAAAAACTTTGTCAAATGACACAAGATGAGTAAATATTTAGTATTGCTGTACAGCGAAAAACAAAGGTGTGAATAACAATAACAAAGTTGTGCGTCAAAGTGTGGGGGTGTCCAGAAAATAAAACGACTCTAGAAAGAGCTCTGATGTTTAAGAAAAAGTATAAGAAAAAACAGTGCGTTAAATAGCAATTAATAAACGTCGCTATAACTTATACTGCTGCCTGAAATTTACATATTTAATTTAAATAAATATTTCGAAGCGTATATCCTTTAAAATACAAACAAAGAACTTATTGTAATTAAAATATTCTATTCTATTTTTTATTTTATTTTATAATTTAGAAATTCAATAGATTTTCAATGCGTTTGCCAGAAGATTTTATAATTTTTTTACCTTTTTATTGTTATTTTTTTTTTCAATAAAACTAAACATAAACAGGTGCTTTAGAGATAACGCCTAGATAGCTATTACATACTCGTCGTATATTGTTTTATACAATTACTAAAGGAATGATGTGTTTGATCATCATTTGTTGTCCTGCGAGAGAAAAAGCGATCAAGAAGCAGTCTCGAAAAAAGAATCCATCTACTTTTGTCTGGGCGTTTTTTTTTGCTTTTTTTTTATTTCGTATCTTGTAATCGATCTAGCAGGTGGCAATGTAAATTGTCCACACTTCCACATTGACTGTTCCTTTTTTCTACATTTGTACATATAAAATATTTTTCCCTCTCTCATTTTCCTTTTATTTTTTTTTTTCTAGATCTGTGTAAAGATGTGTAAGTGTGTTGGTTTTTTTGTGCAACAGCAGGTTGAAAGGACTTCATTACATAGAACAATTATTTGGTAGTGTGTTTAGAGAATTTATTAATTTTCAACAAAATACAGCCAACATCATCAGCCAAAGCAATGACAACGATAACAACAACAACAAAAAGTATAAAAAATAATTCAAAACTGCTTAAGAGTTATAGGAGAAATAGGAGAACCAATATACAATAAAATAAAATAAAAAAAAGTCATGTAACACATGTTTATGGCCACAAAAAAAACAGAATATAAAGAAGAATAAAAATAATTTGTAGTGAAACAATGATACACCTGATCTATTGGATTCTCTCGCTTGTTTTTTTTTCCTATAGGTTTTGGAGGGAAAATTCACAAGATCATATATTTGTACAACAATTTTATAATATTCTTTCTATCATTTTAAATAAAGAAAATTAAAAAAAGAATATCCTAAAACTTAAATTTACATGAAGGACTTGTAAAAATTTCAAGCAGCTGAATATTCCACATCAGGAATAATTTAGTAATAATAATATTAGAATCCTGACCATATTCGATTTTAAAAGGTTTTTTTCGAATTTATCATTGTTGCCTTTTTACTTTACCATACGTAGTATAAGGTAAAGTATAGTAATCATGAAAAAATTCGAGGTCGGGATTTTGAGGGATTTATACGTTTTAGGTCTCCTGGGGGGTTACTCTCTATTGCGATACGAAAGAAAAATTGTACGAAATCAAACGATTTGTACTCTTTAAAGCGTTCGCGCATTTTTCTTTCGCATGTCTTTTTCGCAAAGATGTCAGCACCACACTCTGTAATGCGAAAGCGTCTGTCGAATTCGTTCGATAAGCCCAAATATTTTGCGATAGTAAAAGAGCAAGCGCAAAGGAAGGAAAACATGTAATTACTTAAAAATGTGTTAATTGATATATAAATTGTTATCAATGCCAAAAAATTACAAATATTACAACGAAAGTTTTAAATTGTAGTAGATTTCATGATGCAACATAGTGATAGTGATTTGGCCATGAAACAGTTGCAGTGAGTTAACGCTTAACAAGCAGGAAGCAAAATTTAGCACAAAATATTTACAACCTGATGGAGATCTTGTAAGGGATATATGTATGTATCTGTTAAAAAAATTTATATATTATGCTATTATTTATGTAAAATATGATACTATTTGCGTGGATTTCCTATAGAACTTTCAGTAACGGACAAAGTTAAAATAAAGCTACATATATGAATTTGAAAAAAAAAAATTCTATAACAGATTTATTATTAATATTTATTTTTCGTCTTTAAACCATAATCCCTCAATATTTACATGTACATACAGCCGGCTTAACTTTTGTTTACATATTTTAAACTGTTAATGTTGCCACTTTTTCAAATATTTTGCGAAAGGTGTTGCGAAAGTCATAGAGAGTACCGATTTGCACTCTTATCGCATTGAGCTTTCGAATCGAAATTGCTTTCGTATCGCAATAGAGAGTAACCCCCCAGATTCCGTTTTAGCTATTTTTGCGGTGATGTCTGTTCTGTATGCCACTAATTTTGTGGAGTTTATTTAGTATGTGCCTTTGGTATATGGTGATGAAGAGCTGAATAGTTTTTGGACATAATCGGGAGGGGGCAAGCAGTAGTTTCCCTACCCTCAAATTTTGTGAACGTTCTACAGGTCATACCGTATGACATATTAAAAGTGGCCTTTGGTATAAGGAGATGAAGACTTGTTTAACCGGGAAGGGGCAAGGGGTAGTTTACTTATTCCCAAATTTTGAAACGCTCTACAGGTCTTACCGTCTGACATATCAAATTAAAATTAGGTTTGTGTCGTTGGTTTATGGAGATGAAGAGCTGTATAAATTTTGGGCATAATCGGCAAGGGACAAGGGGTAGTTTACCTAACACCCCAAACCGAAAATAATTAATTTTTAGTTATTAATAAAATTTTTGGGAATTTAAATATTAATTATTTAATATTATGCTAATTAGCCATAACGTTTTATAATAAAAATGCAATTTATTTGTTGGGGGAAAAGAGCTAGTCCCTATTTCATTGGTTATTTTCACTGGTTGCTCAGGCCAGATCATCAGGAAACCTTTTTCCTAATTTTAGAGAAGCCAAAAATACTCTATAAGAAATAAAATTCTACAAAACACAATGAGAATTATGCATGTTAATAAAATAATATTACAGAATATTAAAGCTTCAACAAACAAACCACGTTTTTATTTTTCCTTACTGTCCTTCTACAATTGGATGATTTTTTGCCATCACTGAATGCAGACGTAAGGTGTGATGAAAATCATTTTTAGATTCGAAAATACCTTGCAATTATATTCTTTATGTAATATATCCATAAAAATATCTGTTTTCATTGGGTATGGTAAAGTTGAGTGTGGCCAACACTCCAGTTTTATTTACTTCATTATTGAAATTTGTTTCCAAATTCACTACTTTCTTGATTTATTTAATTCAAGTAGTGGCTATACATTTTCCGGTTTTTCTCCTATTTTAAGTTTTATTGTAAAAAAAATCCTATCATCCCACGAAAATCTAATCCCACATTTCCCTATAGAACTTCAGAATCTCCAGTCCGTAAGATCCCAATGGGGTTTGTCGTGGAACTTCTAAGGCTAGTTAGTGTCGTATTCCTAAGACAGTCTAGGTTCTGAAAGAATATTTTGATCCAAATATTTGAAACTGCGTTCTGGCAAAGCTGGTTAATCGCAGAGAAGAAATTGAACTGAGTCTTCTTTCTTCTCATCATCCAAACAGCTTCTGCAGCTCCTACCACGAGAGATTTTAACTAAACCACAGCACAAAAATTGAAGCTCATAAGACGCTCATCATAATATTTCATCGAATTCATGTCTGTTCATTGCACATGAGTAATGATAAGCAGACAATAATAAATACCGAAGACAAACGAGCTAAATGCGAAGACATTGCAGAGTTTCTATAAACAAGTTTAAATAAGTATGAGTAAATGTTTAAGATAACAACAATGAACTTGAGCGAGTTCAAACAGTTTTATGCTTTGAGTGAAAGACGAACACAGTTCGAGTGTACAAAGAAAAAGCACAGGATTTGTTAACAAAATTATTCACGTTCATTTTAAGGTATGATTTCTTAAGAAATACAAAAACGAAAAAAAAAAAAAACACAAGCAGAACGTACTAAGCCTTATCTAAATGTTCGACACAACTACCAAACAAAATAACACACTGAGTGTGAAATGAGTAAACACAGCGCTCACTAGTATAGAAAGTTGGTTTTACTCGGTCAGCTCGTTGCATTTATGATACGAACAGAGGATTGCTCATTAAGAGTATGATATGAGTAGGCATGTGTTTAGTAAGCTAGTTTGTGTTCGAGTATGACCACTTGCTCATGAGCACACCTATTAGGTCAGAGTGCGCGCTACAAGCGATGCTATAATACTATGCTATAACACGGTATAAACTACTGCTTGTGTCTTTCTTATGTGTTCGCTCAAAAGATGTCAGAGTAAGAGAGTGAAGCTTGATGCAAGTTCGTGCTACAAAGCAGGTTGTGTAATGGTTTGTAGCGCGTTGTAGTACGTTTTAGCTTTTCCTCTTATTTGTTTAATTTTTTTCTGATTTAAGAACTTTTTTCGTGTGTATGTATGTATGTATGTATGTATTTTTTACGATTTTTGGTATTTTCAAATTAAAATTTTGTTTGTGATAAAAGAAATTCAAAATAAAACGAACATCAATAAGGAAAAAATAATTTATTCAGGATAATTCCTCAATTCACTGTACAAATTGTTAAACTCGCTATTTTCCGATTGTCATTTTTATCGAAAAATTCATTAAAAATATTAATTGACAAGAAAAATTCTTCGTCTGATTCCATCACAAAACACTGAATATTATTATAAAGACAAAAATAGCTTTGCTCAATATAGCATTCACTCTGACATCTTGTAGCATTGGTATACTCTGACATCAGCCTTTGATGAGCTTGCTCATGCAACTGTTTAATTCCAATAAGCTCTGACATACATAAATATGTACGTTCAATCTTGCAGTGTCCCGTTATGATGTCAATTAGATGCGATCTCGAAGTATTTCCGAGGGCCAGTATTGCCTTTTTACCCTCTCCTTATCAATTGAGATCCAAAGAATTGGGGGTATTGATGTCCCCTTGTTAATTTACCATGTCCATGTTCAAGCTGTTCCTCGTACATTGATCGGCCAGCTCGTTTTTACGACTCCCCTAATGTTTAAATACCCATACTATCTTCACACAGTGTCGTCTAAGTTGGGCCAGATATGGAATGCAGATTGAAGTCAGTAAACATCGATTCAAAAAATCGATTAATTAGATGCCCAAGTGTATAACGAGCAAAGACATTTGTAATTTAAACAATTTTGTATTCCATTTACTGCTATACTCACACGGTGTCGTCCAAGTAGGGCCAGAGGTTGAATGCAGATTGAAGTCAGTAAACATCCCGACTTCATCACTTTTGTCTTGTCACCCAAGGTATTTACATCTATCTGACCAGAGACTGATTAGAGATTTTGGATTTCATTAATTGCTATACTTACACGGTGTTGTCCAAGTAGGTCCAGTTATTGAATAAAAATTGAAGTCAGTGCACATCTCAACTTCACCACTTTTGTCTTCTCCCCCATGATATTTCCATCTATATGACCAGAGACTGAGTTCTATTTCTAAAAACTATCTGCATTAGTTAAGCAATTGTCGATGCCGATTTATCTTTTAGCGATTAATCGAATAAAAAAAATCGATTAATTAGATACCCTAGTGCTTGTGTTAAATTTGTAAAAAAAAACTTTTTCAAAGACTCTTGCATTATCACTATTAAGATTTGATTAAAAAATAGTTGGTGTTTGTTAAATAAAACAAAAGCTCTTTGGTTAGACATGCCTAACCTTTAAATGCATCTTTTTTAATTAAAGTTTACTCTCATGCGTAGAGATTTTTTTTATTTTGGAATTCTGCAATTTAAGTTAGATTTTCCAAACGATATGCAAACAAACAAAAAAAAATATTATAAATCCAACGAATCCTTGTTAAAGAACAAACATTAAGGAAAATAAAAGATAGAAAGAACAAAAAAAAATAAACAAATCGCCATAATTTGCATTTCAAAGTGAATTTATTTCAATTTTATTTGATATTAATTGCGTAGAACTATAAAAAACCGATTTGGTTTTTCGGTAATAGGCAAAACAAACCAAAAAAAAAGTTTTCAATATTGCAACTACACTTAGTTGCAGGTAAGGAAGAGATTTTTCAACATCATTTCAACGATATGCTAACGAAAACAGATAAAACCTCCAGGAACAAAGGCTGAACTGGATAGAGCTGAGTAGACTCCACATATGTACTCGTACGTATGACTTTGCTTGGTATTGCTCGTACCTATGCCGATACTAAGCAGTCGTAGTTGTGGAATCTGTAAAGCGTTTTAGTTTTACAGTAGCCGTTCGTTTCAAATCAATTGTACGTATGTACATATATTGTTAACGAAAGTCCTCAATGGCCTGCAGCTGCTTTGAAAACTGAACAGAAAAAAAACAAAAATTAAAACTTTTGCTGTTACTACTCGTACTTTAAGTTTCCTAGTGATCAGTGTTTGTTGTTGTTCATATGCAAACTTTACATCGTACTTGTACGTAGGTACGTACACATGTACGTACCTACAACCAAACCAACATAAATCGTTACTGGCACACAATAAGAACAATATTTGTGGCCTTAAGGAATTTTAAAGTTGATATCGAGTACATTTCAGATGTTTTGGAGGCACAATTGACAGGACGTTAGCAAAAAGAGGTGAAAAGTGTAATTGAAAATTTGTGAAAAAGGATGCTGAACTTTATACTTTATTTTAAAAATAATCTAATTTTGATTCGGTATGGCATTGATCAGGGTGTGAAAATAAATAAAACATTTTGCAAATGTTTCATGCAAACTTATTACATTTTTTATTCGTTCAACAAAAAAAAAAAAGTTGTTAAATGAAATAGACACAAAGAAACTATGATTGAAGGGTTTGCAGAAGAAAAGAGTTAACTCCAATTTTTATAATGTTTAAGAAAATGAAAAAAAACTGTTCAAATATGAAGAATGTATCGTTAACTTAATACGAAAAGGCCCCAACTCCTAATATTTTTACATATTTCGATAGACCATTACTAGATACACTTCCTCCAAAAAAATCAGATGAATTGGGAAAAAATACCGAAGTTATAGCATAAAAACGAAAAGCCCTAACTCATCTCTAAAAATTTTCTCAAGAAAAAAGCCCTAACTCCTTTTTGCTGAGAAAACAGCTACTAAGCATCAAATTTTATAATAAAAAGTGCACTAAGACAATGTTCCGAGTTCAGTGACCCAACGCGAAAATAAATATTTACTATGTTTAGGGAGACGTCATGGAATCAGAAGCATCAATATGTCATAGGTCTAGTGTCAAAACAAAAAACAAATATTTTGTAAAAATTAAACACGAGTTCAGTCTAAGGCATATTTTTTAAGACAAAATTTAAACCGCATGCAAGTGTGCCGCCAACTGTTTCTTTCAACATTAGGATTAAAAGAAAAAAACTGTTCGAAATTGGATTAATTCTGGGCGAAAGCATGGCACAGTACTCAGTCCTGAAAAATAGTTACTCAAGCGCAAGTCATAGAATCATGAAAAGAAACTAATAATCGCAATAAAGAAAGATGCGCGTTTCTACAAAAATGGCTAGAGGAGTTACCAAAGATGGAATCGCATTACTGTAGGAAACATCATCTTTATGTGGATAAGCTTTATGTGGATAAACGTACCTCAAACAAAAAATTGATATGCAAAAATTGTCGTATCCAATTTTCATAAATATAATAAAAGAGTCAAAATTTAAAATTTTTAAGCCTAAAAAGATGAAGGCGATATTTACACATCATATAAAGTAAGAAACATATCAGATGAACTTTATCAAAAACACCGAGAACAAATAGAAAAGATGCGAGAAGAGAAACGGAAAGACATAATAAATGCAGTGTTCGGATTGTGTGCTGTATTTTGTATGGATATGCAAGCAGTTAAATGCGAATGCTGCATATTATAAAATGAAATTACAGGTACATAATTTCGTATCATAAAAACGTATTAACCGAGTAGAAGTATTTAGTAAGTAGACACACGCAAATGGAGTGCGACACAACACAAGTGGAGTTCGAAAAGTGACTAAAAAACAAATATATGTACTTGCCTTCACAATTTGTAAGAGAAGCACGAAAATTCCCAGCACCTCTACAAGCACACCAAGTGCATTATGAGCTTCTACCCCAAAGAACAAAGTTTGCTAATAAACATATTGAACCTTTATACTTCAAAATTAGAAATCTCCAAGAAGTGGGATCACTTGCAAGATTTAACAAAGTTGCTGCCCAAAGACTGCCATCACTTTTATGAAAATTTACAATATAAAAACTTCTTTGTCTAAAACATAAATTTCTTTTAAATTACTTTTTGTTCTTTTGTTACTTTTGTTTGTTGAAAAAAGCCCCAACTCATTTTTTTTTCAGAAAATACAACAACGAAAAGCCCTTACTCATATTAATAAATAAAAATATAACTAATATATCACTAAATTTGTAAAGTGTTTTTAATAATAATTGCGTTTAAAAAAATGTTGTATCTATATTGCATCTTTTTTTATTTAGTTTTTTCCTCCTCCTGTAAACTATGAAAAACATGAGTTAGGGCCTTTTCGTATTAAGTTAACGGTATTTAAATCGCCTTTGTCTTCGGCCAATTATTTGTCACCTCAAAATGGAGTTAAGTCTATGTTGCTGCAAACCCTTCACTCATCTGTATACCCTTCACTCATCTTGCATACCATTGCAATGATACAATTGCGAAAGGAAAATACAAAAGCAGATATATATTTTTTTAACTTATTGATTTAGTTCGATCGACTTTAATATGGTGATTTTGTTTATGATTTATTTTCTTGCATTTCTTTTCTTATCGTTTTTCTTTTTATACTATTGTAGTTTAAATAAGAAAAGCCAAAAATCTTACAAGCTGTCTTTCAACATCACTCAAAAATAAAACTTATATACCGCTTTGCTACATTCTCTACCATAATGAACACAGCATTTAGCAAACGTTTGCGAAAGGTTTTTTCTTTTCTACTTGAGTACGTTTTAATAAATATACGGTTTGTGATTACGACCAAAACCAATAGAAACTAAATGGCACGCACAATCGTTCTCATTATTTATATTTTGTCTTTCTTTTACTCAATGCAAAGAACGAAACAAAACGAAAGCAAATGTTTCGTTTTGTTTGTTTTCGTACTCTGGTATTGATTGACCTTTAAATATTTCATTAACCTGAAGTGAAGATCCAAAATAAACAAAAAAACATATACATACATACATACATACATACATACATACATACATACATACACACATACATACATACATACATATCGCATCCTAAATACAAAAGGGTGACAACTCAAAATACTAAAATTTTCAGGAGAGACAAAAAACTGTTTTTGTGCAGAAGCAACACACTTAACATAAATAGACATAACTATATTTTTCCAGTTAAAGAAGATAGTGATGTGAAAGAAATTTTTGCATTAGTTAATGATATGTACTCTGAATTAATTTATGGAAAAAAGTCAATTTTGGAAAATTTTGAGTTGTGACCCTTTTGTATTTAGGGTGCGATATATGAAAGACGAAAACCTCAAGCAAGTTTCTTAAAACTATAACTGTTCTTGAGTTATTTGGCGTAACCGGAAAGTCATTTTCAAAACGAACGTAGACAAAGAGACATCGTTTAATCGGCTTCTATATCTATAAATATCCAGATTATACTTTATGGGGTCGAGAATATGTTTTTCTTTCTTCTTCTATTACTCCTCTTAGGAGCATTTCCACCCTGTCCACTGATTTTCTTCTTGCTTCCATTTCGTTAATATTTATGTTTTTCCAGCTAAGTAGATGAATTTACTAGAATTACTAGAATTTACTCTAGCCTGCCCTAGGGTGATAGGGCTGCCATCTGACTAGGGACAACGCCTTATTTTCAATCGAACAGGGAAACAAAAGAAAGGTCGTTTATTCGACTTTTCTACCTTTAAGAAACCGAAAATAAATAAAAAGGGTAAGAAATATTTTTAATATCACAATTTATTTAAAAACAGATCTAGATAAAGATTATGCAGTTCACCATCTCCGCTCTTAATTTTACACAGTCAGATGGCACAAAATATCGACACGACAACTATTTAAGACATATGACCTGCACCTCCGAAATGTGGAATTTTTAATAACTCTCGCTCATAGAGCAGGCTGAATTTAAGCGATATGAAGCGACGTACATATACATACATATGTGTAATTTAATTAAACAAGAAAATGTAAATCGCATAATTTAGGTGCCGCTTTTAGTTTCCTTTACCTTAGCAAATGCACCTTATCTCAAGCATGCCCTTAAGTCGCTCATTCGAAATGTTTGTTGAGGAATTAGCTTCACACAAACATAATAGTATATCCTAAAGACTTTCTGTCTAATACATCTATATCATGCAATTTTTATAGCTGGGAAATATTCGCACTACCTGCAGATTGCCCACTCGAGTTTGGCTGCAAAAAATCATAAAAAAAATCGATAATCAGCTATTATGGTTATTATTTCAAACCAGCGGATTTTTTGGGCTTTAAATATAAGAAGTATGACGTTGCTTTCAAACAAACCTATTCAGGTTATTCCGCTTTTGAATAATGCTTTTCGCCTTTTTCGTTTCGCAGCTCTTCCTATACCCCTGTATAGGTAGTCAGAATTCCAAAATTCTGTCTTTGTTATGTAACTTAAATTGAGTTTTAAATGGTACTCCACCAATGAACGACTTTTAATTTAAAACTTGTAGGTTATAAACGGTTATAAAACGTATGCACGTTGCTGATTCATTTAACCACTAATAACTGTATCGCAATACAGCTATTCGAGACAGACCAATCAGTCTATGCTAGAGTGACAAGAATATCAGTCGAAGGACGGGGGCATTGCACCTCCCAGGAGGGAATTTCTACGCCAATGGTCTCAGAGTTAAAAAACAGCAAAATTAACGAAAAACCATAATTAATTGGTTTTATCCTTTATTAGGTTTTATATTCGTCTCCTTTCTCCAAGTAAGCTAGACTTGCTAGACGATAGGTTACTCTTTGATAGTTACCTCAACAATTTCAAAATACAAATGTTTTGTTAAAAGTACTTGTTCCCACATTACACTTCTTTTGTTTACACCCTGTTAAACACAATCGTTTGCTCACATACAAAAAGTTGATGGCGCCTTTTTTTTGAAAATGCTCGTAGAGAAAACTCTGTAGTTCCTGCGCACACTACAAACCAAAACCAATAAAAAACAAACAATAAAAACAATTACATGTGATATTACAATCAATTTGCAACAAATAAGGCACCGTTGTATTATTGTTGCTATTGTGATTAGTTACTGTTATTGTTGTTGTTGTTGGTGGTGGTGTTGTTGTTGCAACTACTAATGTTTAAACAAACAGGCAACATATAAAATGTACAGACAAATCTGGCAGCACTGTTTTGTCACATGTTTATTGTTAAAATACCGCGCTGTTTGGTTACAACAACAATAATAAATGTAGTTAATTTGTTGCTATTGTCGTTTAAATAATACCCCACCATTTTTTTATTTCAATGTGAAATAAAATAAAAGTTAAGCTCAACTCAGCTCAGCTCAACAAAAACTTAATTCAATTCAATTCCGATACAGTTGTTGTTGTACGAATAGTAAAGTTGGTTTTGTAGGTTGAAATTAGTTTAAAATGCTGCCATGTTGTCTGTTTCAATTAAATTACGTTAGAAGCTGGAAAGAAAAATTTGAAAACTAAAAAAAAAAAAACAAAAACATTTGAATCGACAAGAACGTGTCGTTTAAGCCATTTATGGTCAAATTGTTAACAATTCATTAAATGCTTGAGAGCTGCTCGCTCACTCGCTTGTTACTATTTATTGTCTGTTTCAGAATTTAAAGCAGTTTTACAAAAAATCATTTCATTTGCTGGCTGAGTAGTTGGCTGGCTGGCATGCTGGCTACTCTCCTAATGCTAAAGGTGTATAATTGTTGAAATATTTTGAATGGATTTACAACATTCTAGAGGTGACAATTAATACGACAATACAACGTTTGCTGCAGCAGCCATGGTAAACTGTTGCATGAAGTAAAAATAGAGGTTAAATAAAGAATTTAGTCTATTAATGCCACAATCTAAGTATTTGCTGTGGAAAAAAGACATTTTTGGAACATTTAAAAAATCTTCTACAATCAGCTTAAGAAACTCATACTTACATACATTGTTTCGCATAAAATTTCAAATATTTGCAGAATTTAGTATTATTCTAGAACATAGATTGCAAAGAGAATGAGAATACTAATGATCATAATAATCCATTTCTTTTGTAAAGAAAAAAATGCAGAAAATCCAAATTTAATGGAGAATGTTTATTATCATTTGAAAGAACATACTTATATGTATGTATTATGCTTGAAATTTCGAAATCTGTAATATGTAAAAAATTAAATATTAAAGATTTTTTAATGAAAGAATTCCGTTTTTAAGTATGTTCGAAAATTCGAATTTAATTTCGACAATATCGAATTTTTAAAAATTACTATTTAAATGAACAAAATGCCATAGATTTTTTTTCATTCGTGGCACAGCGATGTTTTAAGCAAATGTTGCCCCTTATATGCGGTAGCCCTCACTTCTAAATAAATTTTTCCAATTAAATATGTATTTAAAAAAACAACCATTTTGGTAAAGCAAAAACTAAACAATTTTTATTTACATACATATATGTATGTATTAGGCTTGAAATTTCGAAATCTGTTCGAAAATTGGTCTAAAGTTATGGTTTTAGTTAAAAAAAATTTTAATATATATAGAAAATTAAAAAATAATGAATTTTGAATGAAATAAATGCGATTTTAAGTATATTCGAAAATTCGGATTTAATTTCGAATTTTTTAAAATTTACTAATGAAGTGAACAATATGCCATAGTTTCTTTATTTTGTCGCACAGCGATGTTTTGAGCAAAAATTACCTCTTATTATGGTACCCCCAACCTGCCTTCTAAATAAATATTTCCAATTTAGTACATATTTAAAAAATTCAACATTTTTGTGTAAAGGTATTCAAATTTTAAAATTATATATTTTATGCAAAAATTATACAATTTTTATTTATATTTATTAGGATTGCAATTTTGAAATCTGTTCTAAAATTGTTCTAAAAGTTAAAACTTTAGTTAAAAAAGTTAGTTAGTTTTTAGTATATATACAAAATTGAAAAGGAATTGATTTTTAAATGTAAGAAATGCGAATTTAAGTATATTCGAAAATTCGAATTTAATTTCGAATTTTCGAAGTTTTTAAAAATCACTTATGAAATGCACAATATGCTATAGTTTCTTTGTTTTGTAACACAGTGACGATTTGGGCAAAAATTCCAACTCATTTTGGTAGCCCCCTCCACATATAAATAAATTTTTCTAATTTCAGTTTGAATTTTAAAAATCCGTTTTTAAATTGTTAAGTTTTAAGTTGAAAAGGCTCGCTAAAAACTTAATAAATGTATACATAAAATTGAAAAATAATGATTTTTGAATGAAATAGATGAAATTTTAAGTATGTTCGAAGATTCGAATTAAATTTCGAATTTTCGAATTAAATTTCGAGTTTTCGAATTTTTTAGAAATTTCCAATGAAATAAACAAAATGCCATAGTTTCTTTATTTTGTGTCACAGCGACGTATTAAGCAAAAGTAACCCTTCATTTTGGTACTAAATAAACTTATTTTCAATTTGTTATTTTTAAAATTTAACACTTTTGTGTGAAGGTATTTAAGCAATTTTAATAACCAATTGAATATTAATCTGCAGTTAATTGCCATGCTTTTCAACATGCCACTTAAAGCGACAACGTGGTGATAATTTTTCTTTATAAGGAAATTTAAAATCAATTAAAACCAAGTTAAATTTATAAAACTGTTTTTTTTGGCGTTGTAAAAGAACTTTTTTATTTGCTGCTACCGACGCTATTGATATCAATCATGCGTTTGTCATTCATTGTCTTCGTTTTGTAGCAACAAATGTTGCCAAAAACTTTGACCACATGTGGTCACATTACAAAAAATAAAACTAAAACAACAACACTCATGACTGTTGCTTGTGGCAGGACGTTTAAAAAATGAACCAGAAACCAAAAAAAAAAGAAACAAAAACAATAAAAAATTTATATTTGCAACTCAAAAAGAGAAAAAAAAATAATTTTTTATCATTTTTCGTAAAAGAAGGTTTTTATTAAAAAAAAAAAAGAAATTTTAATTGTGTGTGGTAAAATGCGGGATAAAGAAAAATTGCCCCGAATGAAACCAACAAAAACAATAACAATGTGTTGCCAATATAAAGTCGCGCATTTTCGTACATATGTTGTAGTTTTGTTCACTTCTTTTGTTTTTGTAATTGTTGTTGTTGTCGTTGTAATAATGTTAAAGGTTGGCGGGTGGTGTTACGCAGAATCTTTCAGTTGCACTAAGTTGCAGCATGAAAATGCGATTGTAAGCTTAAGCGGTAATATTGCGCTAGTATAAACAACAATGGCAAGGAAACGGCAACAGCAACGGCATCATCAACATCAACAGCAGGCAGTTAGCAAGCTAAGTAAAACTTAAACTGGCATTTTATCTTTTCACTAAATTAAAAACAAATTGTCAAACAATTGGTCTGCTACTAAACAACAGTTTCAAAGCAGAGAGTCCCAAATGGCTAAAAGGTATGAGACAGTATTTTACAAAGGCAATTAAGAACTGTGTAGGTGTCATTTAAAGTCTTGAAATATATAAGAAACGATTAGGAAAATGTAAATAAAAATATTCGAACGTCGGAGACTGATGCAACAATTAACTGTTACAGAAAAAAAGGTTTTCGTAAATAAAAATTAAGCAACTTGCAACTAAATAAATATTTATTTTTAACCTCAACAATATATTTTTTCGCAGTATATTTAAAATCGTTTTAATTTAACTTAAGAATGACTCTGTTTAAAATTGTTAACCCATAGTTGGGTTTTTATTCAGCTTTTTATAATTTTTTAAAATTCTCTCTAACCTCAAATAATGTTATTCTTTATAACTCCGAAACACTTTAATACTATTTAATGATTTTTAACACATTTAATATTTATAGATTTGGAAATTGTTTTATAAAAAAATGTTAAATTTAACAAAATTTAGAAAGAAATTTTTCTCCATAACCTCAAAAAAATTAGTTTACTCAAACATCATTTACAGGTTTTAGATTCAAAGATATTCATTCCTAATTCGTTTTAATACACATTTACTATGATCTGCATATTAATTTTTCCTCCATTAGTTTTTTTAATGGCCTGAACCTTTTAAGACTCGCTTTGGTGTAAATAATAGGACTGTGATAATTTATGAGGCTTCTAAGCACCAAATTTTTCTATAACTCCAAAAATAGCGTTCCCCTATACCTTAGAAACATTTAAAAACCGAGATTTTTTATCGATGCCTTCTCATCCCCTCTTTAGGCACAGTCTGCAAGTAGCGTGTTCTTTGATTCTCAACTTGGCTTTATGGAGCTTGAACTTTCCATGACCTGTCACTAACGCATTTAAGCAGCTTATTGTACCTTGATTATATCAGAAACTTTCTGGATTTCCTGAGGAATACCCTAAATATAAAATACGTCTACTTCTTGTAATATTGTCTCTCTCTCTCTCTCACAAATTCTTTCATTGGCAAACAAAATCTAGAATTCCGTCAGATACTAATTTCCTTCAGGGAAGGAAGGCCCATTCCAATCAAATTGTCATGGTCCTGTTTAATTTTATCAAAATTAATACTCATAAAACTGCCAATAAAGGAGCGCTTCATAAGCGCAGTAAGCCTTTAACGGGATAAAATCGAACATTTGACAGAAGAATCAGTTACGGAGCCCCTTACCCTTGAGCTGCCCAGTCAAAGCCATACACAGATATAAATAAAGAGTTGCTGGATAGATGTTTAATATAAAAAACTTTTAAAAAAAAATGTTTCCTCTTTTTAAAAAAAATTTTAACCTCAAAAACTGTTATCATTAGAACGCTCAAAAAACCTTACCGTTTAGGATCTTATCATCTTTCTTATCATCTATTTAATATTTCTTTATACATCTAGAACATTTAAAAAAGTTAGAAATTTTTGAAGGCATTTAAAAAGTCTAAATTTATTTTCACCCTAACCTAAAAAAACATTTTACCTATAACTCAAAAAACCTTCAAAATTATTCAGTTGTTTTCGACATGATTGTTTTATAGATATAAAGAAAAAGTTGTGTCAATTACATTTGAATTTAAAAAACTAGAAAAGAATTTTTTCACCATAACCTAAAAAAATCATTTTCCCTATAACTTAAAAACCCTTCAAAATTCTTCAGTTGTTTTTGACATGGTTGTTTTATAGAGATAAAGAAAAAGTTGTGTTCATAAAATTTGAATTTTAAAAAACTAGAAAAGAATTTTTTCACCCTAACCTCAAAAAATCATTTTCCCTATAACTCAAAAACCCTTCAAAATTCTTCAATTCTTTTTGACATGGTTGTTTTATAGAGATAAAGAAAAAGTTGTGTCAATAAAATTTGAATTTAAAAAAAAAACAAGAAAAGAATTTTTTCACCCTAACCTCAAAAAATCATATTCCCTATAACTCAAAACTCCTTAAAAATTCTTCAATATAGTAAAAGTTGTGTAAATAAAATTTTAATTTTTAAAAAAACTTATTTTAAAGGCTTTTAGATAAAAAAAAAACAATTCCAACTCCCCTTAATGTCGCTACGACTGCTTAAATTGTGTAACTTAAATCTGTTTCTTTGTTTCCTTGCTGCTAAATCGTTCCAAATTCTTTTTGGTCACCGATTTTTATTTAAGATATTTTTTTTTATTTTTAATCAAATTCACAAAAAAGATTTGTTTTACCTAAAATTTAATCGCCTATTTTAAGCTGCTTTAAATTATATCATAAATTAGTTCTCAAAACGAATTCTTTCTCCATAAATATATTCGAAATTCAAAATGTACCTCCATCCAAAAGGTATTTGAGAATCCCTTTTTATGTTTGTTGCTATTTTTTGATAACCTATTGAATTGTAAAATGTGTTTTTTTTCATTTTTTTTCTTCATCTTCTATGTACGAGTAGTTGGCTGCTTTTCTTATATTAAAAGGTCCTTTGATGGTCGTCAATTGATAGCCAGATTTGTGCAATTATCATTTTAATAATTGCCAACAATCTTCACGATATATGAGACGCAGCGTGGCTTTTGTGGCTGTGTGCAAATAAACTCTTTTCAAACATTTTTTACTTGCCGTTCGTTTGTTTGCATACCACTAACAGCAACCGACAAAAAAACCCCAAAAGAACTTTGTGAATTCAATACAAAAATAGGCAACATGTTGTTGAATATCAACATAGACATGGTATAGTAAAGACTGACTTTAGCTGCCACACTGTTGCTGTGGCTGATGCTATATAACTTTGGTTTTGGTTGGCATCCTGCCAGCCTGCCTGCCTACCAGCCTGCAGCGCTCGCTCATAACCAGTAGCTTAAATTGTAATAAATTTATTACTGATTTTGTCTGATTTCTTTTCACAACGTTTTAAACTTTTGGCTTTGTGTTTGTTGTCTACATTTAGATTATGAAAATTTTCTTTCCTCTCTTTCCCACTCTATCCCACTTTTTGCTGCAATTTTGCATTTAACTAGATTTTAGTTAAACATTTGTTTGTTTGTTGGTTTAATATAAATTTTCTGTCATTTATCCATGTTGCCCCCCTAGAAGCAATAAAATTATAATAAATTTTACATGTTTTCAGTTAAAAAATGCTATCGCAGGTAAAATATTGACGCTTGTGTACTAAACGATTGGACGAGTATTAACAATTTGACGGGATTTAAATCAAAGTGATAGTGTTAATTAATAATAGGAAAGATTAAACAAATTTTCATAATTGCATGTGGAGCGATTTTTATGTTTCTTTGTAATGAGATACGCTTGAGTTTTGTTTTGTTTTTATTTTCTTTTTTTTCTAACTTTTAATAATTTTAGAAAAAAAAAACTCTTATAACTAAGCGAATCTTCCATATTTACCTTCAGTCTACATAAGACATAAAATGATAAACATTAACATCATGTTAGCGTTACCCCTAGTCTCCATTATACATTAACATGCCTTAACAAAAGTCAAATCTCATATGAAAAAAAAACATTATTTTTATACCCTTCACCACAGGTGGAAAGGGTATATCATTCCGTGTGTAATTTCTACAATATTCATTTCCGACCCCATAAAGTATATATTCTGGATTCTTATACATAGAGAAGTTGATTAAGCAATGTCCGTCTGTCCATCTGTCCGTGTTAGTGTTGTAATGTCATTTGCCAAGGCACCAGAAGAGATACAAAAAATTTAAGCACATCAATCTGTCAGGCATAATTTCGAAAATTTTGGCATAGCAATTGAGCATCATCGGATCATTCCTTTGGAGGCTGCGGGCCAAAAACCACGCCCACCTATATTTTTTCACGTTTTATTTTAATTTTTTTCGGCTTTAATGATTCTGTTTTGCCTTTTTTTTTGTCAAATAAATATTAGACTGCGACAGGTAGATCGCAAGGAGCGCACACAGATCTCGGGGAATCAATAACCCCCTGCGAGGGGCGAGTTTTGTTTGTTTTTAGATTGGTAGGGTTTTTCTGCTTTGATTTGTATTAGAGACCTTAATAGAAAGCAATACACAATACATAGGAGCAGTTAAAAGGACCCCCCATGTGTCAATATGAGGAATTTTTTTTTTAAGGATTCCTTTTTGCTTTAGTGTGACCATTCTAACTCAATATAGATTGCAGAAAGGTCCTAAATTTAACAAAAAAATTTCAATAATTTTTAAAAAAAAAAATTTAAAAAGTTTTATTTTTATTTTTATTTACAAAAAAATTTACAAAACAAATTTACAAAAAAATATTTTACAGAAAAAAATATTTTCCAAAAAAAATAAAAAAAAATATTTTTACACATAATTTTCGAAAAATTAAAACAAAATCAGTACTTGAAGCAATCTTGTGCCTACCCCCGTTTTATATAGAACATATAGGTACATATTTTTTGAAAGACAACACTACCAGCTAAGTTTTTGCTTGTCTCCAGAATACATCCAGAGTCTTTGGCGGGAATAGAACCCTTAACCAACCGGCTGACAGACTAGTGCACTATCAATCAGTCAGTCAGAGGCAAGCGAAGTTTCAATTAAATCATACTATCCGTTTAGAAACCACAGATTTATTTCCATTTTTCCCCCAAATTATCCACTGTGCAACCCTCCAAAACATCTGATGATGGAAAATCAATCTAAAAATATTACGTGAGCCAAGTTAGCGTCGACGAAATAGCGTCGATTTTGGGAATTTAAAAACCGGGAAAAATAAATACCCTGTAATGGGGAATTTTACTAATAGCTTAGATTTTTACTAATAGCGTCGACGAAATAGCGTCGATTTTGGGAATTAAAAACCGGGGAAAAATAAATATCTGTAATGGCATAGATTTTGCTGATTTTTCCCGTGGAAACTATGATACTCCCAGGAAAAATGACTATATATTTTGAAAATATAGACTTTAATGAATATTTTGAAGCAATCGTGCTAAAAAATCGCAGAGCCGTTCCCGAGAAAAGTGGCTTCATCCCTAGTGGGCACAAAAAACCGTTGCTGATTTTTCCCGTGGAAACTATGATACTCCCAGGAAAAATGACTATATATTTTGAAAATATATACTTTAATGAACATTTTGAAGCAATCGTGCTAAAAATCTGCAGAGCCGTTCCCGAGAAAAGTGGCTTCATCCCTAGTGGCCACAAAAAACCGTTGCTGATTTTTCCCATGGAAACTATGATACTCCCAGGAAAAATGACTATATATTTTGAAAATATAGACCTTTATGAACATTTTGAAGCAATCGTGCTAAAAAATCGCAGAGCCGTTCCCGAGAAATGTGGCTTCATCCCTAGTGGCCACAAAAAACCGTTGCTGATTTTTCCCATGGAAACTATGATACTCCCAGGAAAAATGACTATATATTTTGAAAATATAGACTTTAATGAACATTTTGAAGCAATCGTTCCAAAAAATCGCAGAGCCGTTCCCGAGAAAAGTGGCTTCATCCCTAGTGGCCACAAAAAACCGTTGCTGATTTTTCCCATGGAAACTATGATACTCCCAGGAAAAATGACTATATATTTTGAAAATATAGACCTTTATGAACATTTTGAAGCAATCGTGCTAAAAAATCGCAGAGCCGTTCCCGAGAAATGTGGCTTCATCCCTAGTGGCCACAAAAAACCGTTGCTGATTTTTCCCATGGAAACTATGATACTCCCAGGAAAAATGACTATATATTTTGAAAATATAGACTTTAATGAACATTTTGAAGCAATCGTGCTAAAAATCCGCAGAGCCGTTCCCGAGAAAAGTGGCTTCATCCCTAGTGGCCACAAAAAACCGTTCCTGATTTTTCCCATGGAAACTATGATACTCCCAGGAAAAGTGACTATATATTTTGAAAATATATACCTTAATGAACATTTTGAAGCAATCGTGCTAAAAATCCGCAGAGCCGTTCCCGAGAAAAGTGGCTTCATCCCTAGTGGCCACAAAAAACCGTTGCTGATTTTTCCTATGGAAACTATGATACTCCCAGGAAAAATGACTATATATTTTGAAAATATAGACCTTTATGAACATTTTGAAGCAATCGTGCTAAAAAATCGCAGAGCCGTTCCCGAGAAATGTGGCTTCATCCCTAGTGGCCACAAAAAACCGTTGCTGATTTTTCCCATGGAAACTATGATACTCCCAGGAAAAGTGACTATATATTTTGAAAATATAGACTTTAATGAACATTTTGAAGCAATCGTGCTAAAAATCCGCAGAGCCGTTCCCGAGAAAAGTGGCTTCATCCCTAGTGGCCACAAAAAACCGTTGCTGATTTTTCCCATGGAAACTATGATACTCCCAGGAAAAGTGACTATATATTTTGAAAATATATACCTTAATGAACATTTTGAAGCAATCGTGCTAAAAATCCGCAGAGCCGTTCCCGAGAAAAGTGGCTTCATCCCAAGTGGGCACAAAAAACCGTTGCCGATTTTTCCCATGGAAACTATGATACTCCCAGGAAAAATGACTATATATTTTGAAACTATAGACTTTAATGAACATTTTGAAGCAATCGTGCTAAAAATCCGCAGAGCCGTTCCCGAGAAAAGTGGCTTCATCCCTAGTGGGCGCAAAAAACCGTTGCTGATTTTTCCCATGGAAACTATGATACTCCCAGGAAAAATGACTATATATTTTGAAACTATAGACTTTAATGAACATTTTGAAGCAATCGTGCTAAAAATCCGCAGAGCCGTTCCCGAGAAAAGTGGCTTCATCCCTAGTGGCCACAAAAAACCGTTGCTGATTTTTCCCATGGAAACTATGATACTCCCAGGAAAAATGACTATATATTTTGAAACTATAGACTTTAATGAACATTTTGAAGCAATCGTGCTAAAAATCCGCAGAGCCGTTCCCGAGAAAAGTGGCTTCATCCCTAGTGGCCACAAAAAACCGTTGCTGATTTTTCCCATGGAAACTATGATACTCCCAGGTAAAGTGACTATACATTTTGAAAATATAGACTTTAATGAACATTTTGAAGCAATCGTTCCAAAAAATCGCAGAGCCGTTCCCGAGAAAAGTGGCTTCATCCCTAGTGGCCACAAAAAACCGTTGCTGATTTTTCCCATGGAAACTATGATACTCCCAGGCAAAA
The DNA here is from genome assembly GCA_949628195.1 of Phasia obesa. Classification (NCBI taxonomy): domain Eukaryota; kingdom Metazoa; phylum Arthropoda; class Insecta; order Diptera; family Tachinidae; genus Phasia; species Phasia obesa. The sequence continues at coordinate 145,106,513 of OX451217.1, read as the reverse complement.
TGACTATACATTTTGAAAATATAGACTTTAATGAACATTTTGAAGCAATCGTTCCAAAAAATCGCAGAGCCGTTCCCGAGAAAAGACTATACAAATGTATAGTTATTTTTCCTGGGAGTATCATAGTTTCCATGGG